>PYUH01000067.1:783092-854873 GCA_016808085.1 Suaeda aralocaspica | reverse complement strand
CACGAGGCGGAGCCACCTGGAGACTACGACTAATTCCCGTCCGCCTAGTTATTCAGTGGCTGATTGGGGAGTTTGTGACCCTCCCAGGCAGCGAAATTCAAATTACCAGGCTCCATCAAAGTAACAGAACTTAATCTGGTACACAATTACAAATTGTAAACAAGAAACCAAGAATAGTAAATATTACTACTATTGTGTGGTAATTGAACACCGAAGTTAATTTGTCCATTAATTAGTCAAAATGGTGTTCCCTAACCCTAGAGATTTAGACTACTCACTCTAATTATGAAAATTGAAGCAAGAATAGTTTCAAGTTCCTATTGAATGCTGAATGTGATTGATAATTAAACTAATTAACATCAAACCAAAATAACTAATTAATTAAACTAGAAGACTAAAAAGCATAAATTACAACGAAAACACAAAGAACAAAAACAGAAGAATTACCAAATTGGAGAAACACTTGAGCCTTGACATTGATTGAGAATCAATGTTATGAACAAAACCTAATTTCCTAAATTAATTTGAGAGAGAAAGTGCTTAATCTACAACACTAAGAGAGTTAATTCTAACATTATGAAAAGCATAAGTTGTTTGTGCCTAAAAGGTCGTGCCTAAATGTACTCAAATTGGTTGTTTAGTTTAGTACGCTGCAACTTACCTTTTAAGTTAATATCGCTTGACAAAGCTAACGTCCAGAAAAATAGAATTAAAATATCCGCGACGAAATCGCTGATTGTCGTGCGCATAGAATTCATTGGCGCCCGCATCAACCCCCGACGCCTCAGAAGTTAAAATCCTCCTTAAATGCGCCATCATAGTATACTTTATGCGGCTCCGCATATGTTACCCGCTCGAAGTTATTTTATTTTCTTTTCTTCTTATTTTTATGTTCATGAGTTTTTTAATTACTTTGTTGTATACTTCGTGACACGCATTTTCCACTTGCATCTTCACTCCTTTTACCTCCCGTCTATCTTTCGGCTATCGTCACGAGCCTCGGTTTCCGTCCTGAATTACAAACATACCAAACTGAGCATACACCAACCGCGGATGATAAAATCAAACTAAAAAGCTCTAAAATCGTCGAAAATCAAACCAAACTTGCGAGACACTTCAAATTATCTACCTGAACATCCAAGAGCTAAAAAAGTCAGATAACAACCACTAGGCATAAATTGACCGAACAAGGGGAAAAAATCCTATTAAAATCCGCACATATCAAATTTCCCACCCGAATTACCCCTACAAAGCCACGCCTTGTAGCTCAGTAACCCGAAGCAAAAGTAAACGAAATACTTCCCCTCCATAAACAAATGCATACACTACAATGATCCCTTCCCGCCCGAGTACCTTAAGCATCTAAGCAAGTCCAATGACTACAGCATTCCTAAGTCAAAAAGTCAAACAGAAAAGCAAACAAGAGCCACCAAGCATTTTAATGAAATCTATTACAAATAGACTCACCGGGTTGTCACTCCACACACTGAGCTCTATAATGTACCTCACCCCTCAACCACCACAACCTAAGAATACTGAAATGCGAATCAATAAAGTTTTTAAAATGTTGCCAAGTTAGGAGCCCAAATTCACACCATCTCACAATGACCTGCATCCCATGTTTTAAAGGTACAACTCAATCCTAAAAACGTCGACTCGAATGCCGCTTATACTCATGCACCTTGCCAAAGAAACTCTCCAACAATCACCATAGCATGCACATGAAGAATACAAAGAGGACTTGTAAAGCTGTCGAAGGCTAGGGTAAGGGTTAGGATAGATTTGAGATAAATGTGCTGCAATTCGGGGTATACGCATATAAACATCGGAGACTCACCAACATCACATCATACAATACACAATGTCTCCCATCATCCCAATTCCAACCGTATCAAACCAACTTTTCAATTTTTCATCATTCACTGCACACCACCTTATGTTCATATTCATAATCACAAATATAAACCAAATTCAAGCTTTTCATTCATCTCCTTCAATTTCAACTTGTTTTTCTCCTTTTTTTTTCTCGCATCTTTTTTTTCTTTTTTATTTTCTTTTTTGTTCTTTTTGTATTTTTTCTCTTGTTTTTTTTTTTTTCATTTTAGTTTTTCACGACGCTTAAGTTGCGTCCCTTAAGACCCAACGAATCACACTACATAGCCGGAATCCAAATCACATTTAAAAACCAACACATTTGTTTTTAAAACAACAATTCCCAGTCATTGGTACGTTCAAGCCTTAATGTGAAACTATAGAACCTCCTGTACATTAAAAATTCACAATTTCACTAATCCATAATCCTATCCTCCGCAACACAAAACACACCATCACACATCACAGTCTCATAACAAACCACAAGGCGGCGCCACCCAAGCCAGCTGGTGTCATACCATACACTATGTTATTAAATACCAAGGCTAAAGGTTTGTCATGCGGTAATTTTTGTGGGATATAGGCGTTTAAGAAAACACGGGATCACAGGGAAAAAAATGTTTCACATGAAAATTCCTAAGGAAATGTATATGAAGTAACGCTCTAAATTAATTGAATTGCTCTCTTATTTATCATGCGCAACATGCAACAAAACTTCAATTAATAAGATACTAAAGGTCCAAAGGCAAATCTCAAGATCATAAATGCACCAGAACTAAGCACACATGAAAAGAATTCAATTTACATGTACAGCCTAGTAAGATCAAAAGTGTCTCAACTCCTTGCAAATATCCCACCGTCTAGACACAGTTTCAAGTTCAAGACTCCAAGCAAGGTTAGACATAGTTGGCAATTGCAGAAAAGGGCTAGCAAATTAATTAAAAGACTTAACTCATTGGCCCGTCAAATCGCATAATTAAACTCATATGGCCAAATACAAGAATCATGTGCAGTTCCAGAAATTTAGTCAAATGTGTACATGAATAGGTCAATCACTAAACGAAACCCCGGGACGAGCAGCTAGACCAAAATACACATAATAATTTCTCTTTACCAAGCGATAACATTAAACTAGGAAAGCCGTACATTTCTTTTTTGGTTCAATGTAAACTCCCGGCTTAGGGACGGTACACAACCAGTAACGGTCCTAACGCAGCAGTAAAACTACACTAGACAGAAAAATAGAAACCTAAGTCTAACAAGGGCTACTATCCCAAACATACAGGTACAAAAAAAGGAGGAACCGAGTTAGGAACATCTAACCCATGTCAATTAAACCAAAGTTCTTAAATTCGATATCAGATCCTAGTCCTGCTCCGATTGTCCTAATCTTCGCGAAAAAGAAACAAAGACCAGTCCAAAAAGAAAAAATAAAAAAATAAAAAAAACAAATTTGTTTACTAACTGATTACAATCTAAACAATGAAGTAACTAGTTACTTCCCCCCCAAGAGCCAACACTGTTCCCCCGTCCCGGGACACATATCAATAAAATGGGTAAGGGAATAGGAGCTTCAGGGGCGCCTACTGCTGCCTCACGTGCCCCTCCATAAAGTGTTGGACACTGTGAGTAGTAGTTTGGAGAGGGTAGGAGGTAGGGTTCCACGTTAGGTCCTACCTGGGTGTGCCAGTATGGTGGTTGGGAATTGTTTGCCGTGGCCCTTGTCAACATGATGCTGTCTCTCATCCATTGGACCCGCTGCAAGGTGATCCACATCATTCTGATGTGCCGCGTACGACTATCATACTAATAGTAGCAAATCGATGTCCGTATTGCTCTATACCGTCGCTTATCAATCGTGGTCGATACCGCCGATTGTTGTAAGCACATGACATTTCCGTGGCCAGGCAGGTTTCATCAGAGTTGTTCATATCAAAGGCGCCCTGGGAGGTGGGAGTTGCTGGAGCTGGTTGTTGAGGAGCATGATCCTCCAACGGAGGCACAACGCACCCCGCTCTGCTGCATAATTACTTACTTATGTAAGCCTTCTACTATTTCCCCTCCCCTCGTCACCGGCCGCTTGCACATCTCTCCTACGTAGTTAACCTTGATTGTGATGTTTAAGTGGATCCCTCAAGTAACTGTCGCTCTATTCTTTTTTTGTTTTTATTTTTTATCCTCCGCATTTTATTTCTCATTTGCTTGTTTTTTACACGTATTATTATCGACGTTATGTGTAGGTAAAGGCGTTCTGGGTAAGGTTATCACTCGAGGATAATATTACTCAAGTACATGCCATACCCCAAGCGTTCATTCCCTATGCCTTTCCTCCATATTGTACTGTTCTGCAGAACCCGGCAGTCCGCAGGGGGGATGTCCATCAGTGGGTTTTTCTTCAAGTAGGGGTGTACCCTTCAAAGTTTTCCGCGATGGCCTACTGGTAGGCCAACCAAGTAATCATGCCTCCACAGTAAAGAACCCCCGGGTTTTTTGGCACCCTTGTCTACATTTCACATGGCACATCTACTACCGGGCAAGGAAAAACCGTAGTTTGCTAGTCTCGCCTTGTTTAAATGGGATCCCTCAGTAGCTAACCACAAAATTCCCTTAGCATCATCAGGATAGACTTGGGCCCAACTCCCTCCTCTGAATAATAGGCATAGTAATACCGTAGGAAGTGTCGAGGGCTGCATTTGAACCTCACGGGTCTTGCTGGTGGATGAGGCATAGGGGGTGGGTATACCCGTCAGTGATGACGATCCACCATGAGTCTTCATCGTAGTTGTACCAGCCGTGCTCGATAGCACAGACTAGGTTGCCTTGGGTCCCCAGAAGAAGTGTTCGTTGAACTGCTGAAAAAACAGGGTAATTTCCATAATTTGTGCCAAATATGGTGAAACACCACTGCTACCACCCCCTTTTCTAGTCTGTTGGGTTACTGTTGTTTCCTCACAATAACCCTGAAGTTGGAAGGTTGAGAGGAACGCCAGATTGATTCCCGGTATGTGGGTGGTGCCTTGTTTTTCGCCATCAGTGTCCTAGGCATGGGTTTTTACATCCGATCTCCATCACCCCCAACCATGTTATCCGCCATTTGACCACGTGGTCCAGTGGATCCCCATTTCATCTCGCGGTGCTGCGGTCAAAGCAATCTGGTGGAGCCGGATGTCCGCTTTTTTTGCAATCTCTCAACCGGCTTTGTTGTTGTCGGCGGTTTGTGTGGTGCGGGGTCTCCCGAACTAGAGCCTGCGGGTTGTTTTGCCCATAGAAGCCGAGGTAGACAGACTCGGTCCTCTGTGATTTCTCTTGAGGTTCTTGAGAGGCTCATGGTTCCTTCCTGAAATCGAAAATGCAGGCATTCGAACCATATGAACATCAGGACAAATCACATAGCAAAACAAGCTCATGCAATGACACAATTTCATTAATATTTTGAGTAGAAATTTTGCATGACCCCGTCTAAGTTTTTAATCTATATAGCCAAAAGAGCCGTGAGGCTTAACAGCAATCAAAATCCACAAACCAAAACCAATTTTTTTTTTCAACATACACCAAGATTTTCCACATGTTTTTCCAAGGTTTTCAACATAGGTTCAATAGAACGACAAATCTCGATGAAACCGAAAATGCAACGCTTAACCAACATTTTAACCTCAACTACTAATTCGAAACATCATATTTTATCAAGTAACAATTTACTAGAGGGAAGGAAAATGACCAGACTTCCATTGCATTATCAGCAACATTAAGTCTAAAATTTAGCAGTTACAAAACTATAATATGTAACTTCCGAATCGAAAGCATTGTTCACAATTGTAAATAGGGCAATTGAATTTTTTCTAAGTCATAAACTCTTTGAAATGAACAACTAATAACCTTAACAAGCAATTATCACATCCAAAAACCATAAAGCATAAAACTCAAGAAAATTATATTATAAACTTGTGACTACGAACCCTATACGTGTGAACTCCATGAAAATGTCTAGAAAAAACTGTAAAAAAAACTGCTTAAAAGTTAGTTTATAACCTCCTATAGATGAAAGATTGATTTGGTAAA
The DNA here is from genome assembly GCA_016808085.1 of Suaeda aralocaspica. Classification (NCBI taxonomy): domain Eukaryota; kingdom Viridiplantae; phylum Streptophyta; class Magnoliopsida; order Caryophyllales; family Amaranthaceae; genus Suaeda; species Suaeda aralocaspica. The sequence goes on along the minus strand of PYUH01000067.1, from coordinate 848,942 downwards.
GTAAAGTATACAAAAGGCCCAAATAGTCTATAAATTATTCGATAAAAACGCCCCAAAAAACTGCGAATCGCAGTGCCGCCCCTTATAACCACCACATTGCAAATATTTTCAGAAAATATGGGTTTAGGTGTTTTTGTTACGAGGGCAAGATGAGAATGGTGCTTTTGTTTAAATATTGGGTTGATTTTGGTGAAGTATTTATAGATATGAAGCTATAAGTATAAGTTTTTTCAGAAGGTTGGTTTTTAATGGATGGTTGAAGGTTGAAGAGGATGATAGGTGAGTGAAAGTGAGAGAAAGAAGATAAAAAGAAAATAAAAGAGGGTCAAAGGAAAATAAAAAAAACGATGCAAATTCGGGCCTTGATTGCGCCTCAGCATAAAACTGTTTTATGCGCCTCGCATCAATGCACATACGGGCATTGTGGTTAGCTGGGGGGTCTGTGCGCCCGGATAATTAGCGTTATTCGCCCTAAGCATCGACCCCTGTTCAATCTAAAGGTGCAGCATGGGGTTCTGGGGTAGGATGCGGCCGCAATAAATTCCTTAGGCGCCCGCATCTTACTTTTTTCTTTTAAAATTGTGTGGCCTTCTGGGGGGCAGATGCGGCCCCTCTAAAGTCCTTATGCGCCCAGCATCTGCCCCAATTTACTCTGACTCATCATGCTTTTTCCCCTTCCTCTACCGCAAAAAATTTCTTGTTACTTACCTACCCTAAACACTACCCTCGACCCTCCCTTAGATTTTTACTATGGAATGCAACGAAAACTCAGCTATTATTACTCAACTACAATCGCACCATAAAAGCAGCCAAAACTTCAAACCTCAGCTAACTAACAAATTACGAAAATCAACGAAAAAAAACATTCACCCCAAAAGCACTAAACATAATTAAGGAGGGATAGAAAGCTTCGGGGTTCCTCCCGAGAAGCGCTGTTTTAGGGGGTCTTTAGCTTGACCGTGGCTCGAGGGGTCATTGTCGATATCGGATTGTGATTTGCATCCTCTTCTACTAATCCAAGCGTGCTATCACCTTCAAATAGAGCTAGCTTCAATCGCTTTCTTTGACCTTGAACTTTTCCTTTATCAATTTTGGACTTCAACAACCCGAATTTGCTCCCCATATAACCGAAAGGGACCGCTCCACATGCTTGTCTTTCCATGGATCTCTGATACGGGATTAAATAACGGTACCGACCCTGATTCTCCACTTGATTCCCTTCTCCTGATCTCTTTTGTCAGGCCACCCTCGTGACTTAGTCTTTTCTTTATATATAGTTGGCACTATCATATGCAGCTAAGCGATTCATCCAATCGAGCTCATTTGTTGAAGAATTTCACTCTTTCTCCTCGCTAGCTTGGCATCAGTATTCATTCCTTTTACTGCTGGCCCAGTAAAGGCCTTATAATTCTGACAACCGGAAGGTGACATGCTTTACCAGAACTACCGAACGGTGAAGTGCCAATCGGGGTTTTTGAAAGCCGTTCTATAACCGCCCATAGAGCATCAATGGAGCTTTTGTTCCAATCCTTTCTTCGATTCGCAACTGTCCGTTTTCGAGATAGCTTGATTCTCGCGTTGGAACTCACTTGTCCGCAGATTGTCGGTGGGTGTATGCTCGTACCTGTTCTGTGGTAACACCGACTTTTTCAGCCATTCTTATTAAACCTTTTCTACAATGAAATGATTTCTTCCCCCCATTCACTGACATGAACTGCTCTAATTAATGGGACTCCTTTTACCGAACCTATGGAAAATTACCCTGCTATAAACACGCAGAACCGATATATTGAAGCACAATGGGGGTGTAGAAGAGCTTCACCCATTAAAGAACCTATTCAATCCAATTCCCCGCCCCTAGAATGGTAACGGCTTTGTTTTTTTTTCCATTGCGAAGAGGGGAAGGGTTCCCATATTGTCAATAACCAACCCCCACAATCAAAATTTCAACTTCCAATATACTGTTTGCGGCCTTTCGTGCCTTTGTGAGATGTTACCCCTGTTCGTTTGCCGAATCACAATACATGATAAAGGCTCTCGCGCTCCTGCAATATCGTGGGCCTAGAAACCGATTCCTAAGACCTTGAACATCGTCTTGGAGGGTCCACATTTGACTCCTTATGTGATGTAATTGGCAATGGTGAAGGACCATATACCATCTGCATTCCCGGAACAGGGAACAATTTTCCTGGATTAAAAACCTCTGCACACCCACGACCAAGTTAGGAATCATCCCAAAAGTATCGTTTTACATCGTGCAAAAATTTCTTTTCTGCGGATAAGTCAATTCGGAAGGGTTGTACACCTTCTACACACTAATTAGCGAAATAGCAAACCCAGGGGAATGCACACGAAAACAGCAAACATATGTTCATCAGGAATGATCGTCATGGGGGGTAGTAGAACTCCCCATCACCTACCCGTATTCTCGATAGTGGATCCGCTACCCCTTCTCTGCTCCCTTCTTATCACGAACTTCGAGGCATCAAATCTTGAAGCAGCAAAAGCCAGCCCGAATAATCCTCGGGTTTGGCTTCCTTCTTCCCAGTAGATATTTAAGAGCTGCATGGTCATTATATACATAACTTTCGAACCTACAAGATAAGCACAAATTTCTCTAAGGCATAAACATGGCAAGCATCTCCTTTTTCCGTGGTGGCATAGTAACCTGAGTCTTCATCTAAAGTCCCCTTACTACATAATAAATAGCGTGCAATACTTTATCTTCTCCTTTGACCCTAAAACCGCATCCAACTTGCAAAAATCACTGCCACACCTTATTTCGAAAGGTAAATTCCAAATCAGGGGGGACTGTATAATGTGTGGCAGAATTAGTGCATTTTTTTGATCATATTAAAGGACGTCAAGACACTCGTACACGGTGACTTTTAAATTCAGCATCTTTTAGCGCAGTTGGGTTAGTGGTTTCGGTCAATATTTAGAGAAATCTGTAAAAACCCCTGGCGTAAAACCCAGCATGACCCAGAAACTTCTTACCCCCTTTTATCATTCACTGGAGGTGGCTAGTTTCTCAATTACTGTATTTTGTCCTTTATCCCTACCTCAATATGGCGGAGCCACGTTCGGAACACAAATGTCCAAACTCTTCCTTCATTGCCATGAATGACACTTTTCCCAATTCTTAAAACAGATTCACCCTGTTCACATGCTTTCGAGCACTTTGTCCATTAGCAAACATGAATCCAAAATCAGATCCGTAAACCACTAAATCCATCCAAGGACACGTTACTTTCCATATGACTCTATAAACTCAGAAAAATGCTCATCATGCAGCATGTGAAAGTGCAGGTGGCATTCAGAAATCCCAATGCATCTTATCCTACGATATGGCCAAAGTACCATAAGGGCATGTATAAGTCGTGTTTTCCCCCTCCCTTTTTTTGTCGTTCCTCCCTATCATCAGGATGTATGGGGATTCTGAAGAAAACCCCGATATCCATCGAGATAACAGAAATACTTATTCTTAGCTAATCTTTCCAACATTTGATCAATAAAAGGAAGGGGGAAATGGCTTTTTTAGTTGCAACATTCATTCTCCGGTAATCAATACAAATCCTCATCCTGTGATCAACTCTATAGGGATTAGTTCAATTTTTCCATTCGACAACGGTTGTCCCGTCCTTTCTTAGGAACTACCTGTACGGGACTTACATACTGGGAATCGGCACGGAGTTAAATAATAACCTGCGCATCTAGAAGTTTAAGGACTTCTTCTTCAACTACCTCCTGCTGTTAGGATTCAAACGTCGTTGACCCTGGTACAGGGTGTTTGTGACCCTCTCTATTAAATGATTCTATGCATACGAAAATCAGACTATACTCGTCAAATCATCAATAGTATAGCCATAGCCTTCTTATATGAGCTTTAAGTACACATAAAAGTTTATTTTTGATTATCATTAAGAGAAGCCTAACAATGACGGGGTACAACTTTCTTATCATCGAGAAAAGCATATTTCCAGTGAGAGGGATAGGGGTTTCCATCTTAGGTTGGGGTTACCTCTTTAAAAAACAGAAAACCTCTTGAGGGTAACTTCAATACATCCCGGCTTCTCCTCCAAGTTCGATTCCCTCGCCGTAAAGATCCGGACTGAAAGCAATCACAATATCGATGTACCTGCATCACAGCAATCACAACAACAAACAGCCTACACAGAAGATCTTTGAGTACACATACGAGGCCTATCATCAACATACATCTCATCATGACAATCGTCATACTCATAACATGAATTGTATCCATCATTGTCACTTTTAGGGCAGAAGTTTAGATAAAGGTGACTTTATCATCTCCATAACAAGGTCAAGCGACCGAGTTTTGACACATTATCCGAATAACACCACCATGCAATGTGTAAGAAAGTCTAATATACAACAATGATCGTATGTGTGGGTCCCATCCCATGTCTAATCAACAAATTCAACCGGGAATAAAGAATTTTCCCGACTCTCACCGTGACATCCTCTACAATACCTCTAGAGATATTTTCAACGAGACTTCTACTCCTGCATCTGCAAGGTAATGTGTTAGTGTAGCGTTTCAAAGCACCCATATCAAGCTTTCTACATAAATAGAAACAAGTGGCATAAACTACTACAACAAACACTGCTCCTAAATCACATAAAGCCTTGTCCAAATAAAACAGGAGGGTCAATGTTACATGGGAATAGAAAACACTTTCCTGGGTCCTTTAGTTTTGGTTGTGACTTCAAGTTTTGCAATATTTGCACTTACTCGCACTCTCCTTGAATGCTTACGCAGTCTCCCTTACAACTCAAGTTCGCGTCTTCCTCCCTTGTCCTCCCTGCTCAAATGTCTTTCAAAAACTTAGTTTAAAAGTAGGAACTTGAGTGATTAACATCAGTTCAAATGGAACAGTAACTTCCCGATTTTATAACAATAGCTAAATATTTCTGAACAATGGGTATAATCGTTCTTACTCCTTGTCACCCTTTTCCGCTAAAGGGCATACCTACCTAGTGATGTCGGGATAGTATCAATCGGTGTATCTCAGCTACCTTCTCCTTAGGTGCTTCAGCTTCCTTATCTGGCACTGCATCTGAATCTGCAAGCACTCTATTCATCTCCGTCTCTTCTCAGCTCCACCTGAACTACAGCTAATTAACATTATCAGTACGGCATTTCGGGCCTTCAGAAGCAGCTACCACTCCTCAAGTTGATGGTCATTGACAGTTGTCCCTTCCTCCGGGGATTCCTGTGATGCCTGTATGCTGGGGTTTGTGGGTTGTAGGGAAGGTGGCCTGGTTGCCTTTTCGAGCAGGTATATTGCGCCATCTATGCTATCTATCTGAGTTTCCCAAGTGCTTTGTTATGTAGCCTGCATCCGCCTCCTTATTTTTTTGCCATTTTGCTAACTCATATTACTTTCAAGCGCCGTAGATTGTCTCTCACTATAAGGTTTAGGTGGCCTTGTCGGTTCATGGTATGGGTGGTTCCCATGCTAAAACCTGGTTGGTGTGTTGTGTGGTAAAGTAATCTCTGGTCATCTGGCTGGGGTGGCTGCTGAAGGTGGCAGGCTTTCTGAGGTTTCTGTGTGACATTGCTGTTGTTCTTTGTAAGAAGATATGGTAATTCCTATACCATCCCAGGATTGTACTGTATATAGAATAGGATTATTTTTGTAGGCTTTGAAAGGCCACATACCTTGATGCTAAGACATAACTGACTAGTACACATAACACTGGGAATGAATATGACCGATAAACCACATGAATCACAGAAGGGATCAGTGCAAATCCCTAGGTGTCGGTCTACATGTGAATCAGGGGGGGACAGGAGCTTGTAGTGTGCCAATCTTATGCACAAGCTTCTGATTGGCATTATATCTGTGCAGCTAACCGCATACACTCTATCAGCAACCATGAACATAGTTTCCCCACCCACTTCTTGGCAATGCACTCTAATGGTTCCAAAACTGTGGACTTAATGAAGTGGCAATTTCATCATCTCAAATTCATAGCAAGCATTTGAACTATCTGTAATCAATAGATCGACCTTAGCGAGCATACAAATCTAGCAAGCCCTACTCCATATCCCAACCCATTGTAGAATGATTGAACTAAGGAACCCATTTATCATCAAGAAGCCCCATGATGAGTACCACACTCCAATAATCTCCTAAAAACAAACCGTTCCCCGAGCATCATCTACATGACTCATTGTCTCCTGATTGTAAGTTAGTCTGATTTTGGCTTCATCAATAAGAGCAAGTTCTTAATGTGGTGAGAAGTAGTATATCTAATTCCTCTACGAAAAGCAGAACTAAAATCCTCCGTCACAATTAATGGTAGCCATAATTGAGTAATCATTCAACCAGGTTCTAGTGCCTCTGTCTTTCTAAATACTGAAACGGAAACATTCGCTTCTGTGATGTGTCCTTAGAGACATTATTTGCAGGTTATAGTATCACAGTATTGAAGGAAATTTTTTAAGTGTAAATTTCGGATCCTCCTTCAATTCCCTGAAAACTGACTTTCGTCACCATGTCACAGAGCCTCCGGTTTCAGTTCAGAATTAGACAGCACAATCGGGTATCACAGTAATCGGATAGACCTATGACAACCTCCAGCCATAGACTTCTGTACTGGCACAAGCGGTAATAGTCTCATCAATGAAACGGGCCGCAGGTGGCGGTGGTGTGAGGCGTGCGGTGGTCCTCTACCCTGTCCTTCTCCCTTCTCCTTTCGGAACGCCATATTCCTCTTACTAATACCCTCAAACAACGGATTGAAGGTGAAACTCGAAAATACTGAGACAGTCGAAACAGTTTCCCCCCTCCACAGATCGGGTAAGAAACATTCGGCGTCTACTCGTCGGCACCGTTTCCATAAACACCGCTACAACCAAGGCGCTCATGGAATATGAAAGTATCATAGCTCGTGGTCGTTTTGGCATAAACCTAAGAACCTGCACACAATGTAAAACTTCCGAGCAAAGCTAAGAAATAGGCCCCACGAACTGAATAGTTCTTTGAGACTAAGAAAAATAAAAACTAAAACGTAAAAAACCCTACTAATAGATTTAAATTGCCTCCCCTGCAAGGCGCCAAAATTTGAACAGCTAACGCACACCTATAAAGTAAACCAAACGACACTAACTATAGCTAGGAAGTAGGGATCGAATCCTCAGGGAAGCAGTTGAACTCTATTAAGTTCTAAAGCTTAAAACTGTATAAAGGGCCTTGTTCGAGAATTACTGACTAATTAACTAACTACTTACTAATCACTAACTAATTATTGCTGAAATGACGAAGAATTAAACCAATAAATAGCTAGGGTCATTCGAGTCACCAAGACAACTAATGGATTCACTACCAAAGAGCTTCAATTCCTCCATTATTCGTCAAATTTGGGCTCACTATTCTCTCGAATCTAGCTCCCTCGAAACTCATCTAGCGGCTCTCGCTCATTGCTAGACGAATTCCGCCTATTATCGGTGGTCTTATTGTTGTATTTATACCTCTCCTCGGCATTCAAATTCAACACTTACAATATAATTACAATAAATCTGCGCACAATTCAATTGTAAACAAAGAAACCATAAGAGGAAATTGACTACTATGTGGAATTGAAAACTGACTAATTTAAATTCGTCCATAATAGTCAAGGTCACTAACCCTAACTAGAAATTAGACTACTCACTCATTATTATAAAAATTGAAGCAAGAATAGTCAAAGTTCCTATTGAATTCCATGATCACCTGATAATTAAACTAATGAACGATTAAACCAAAATAACTAAATTAAACTTAAACGAAGAGACTAAAAAGCGACTAAATTAAACTAAAACAAATACCAAAACACATGATTACCAAATTGGATAAACATTGAAGACTTGAATGAATTGAGAATCAATGTTTGAACAACAACCTTAATTTCCCCTAAATTAATTTGAGAGAGAAAAAGTGCTTAATTCTAAAAACCTAAGAGAGTAATTCTAAATTATAATGCAAGTTGTTTTTGCCTAGAATCGTGGCGTGAATGTAACCCAAATTTGGGCTTACAAAGCCTACCTAACTACGAAGAAAATTAAAAGAATTAAAAATTCCGTGGAGAAATCGTCCTGATGCGGGCGGCATGAGACATTGCATGCCTCCGGCATCAATCCTCCCAGAACGCTCATAAGTGAAATCCCTCCTTAAATGCGCCCCAGGGTATACTTTTGCGCCCGCATATGTACCATCAGAAGTTAGTTATTTTCTTTCTTTTCTTCTTATTTCTTCATGAGTTCTTTAAGACTGGTTTAAGCTCTTGACATGCATTTCCATGTCATCTTCACTCTTATCCAGTCTAGCTTCCGTCTTCGTTCCGAGCCTCGGTTTTCCGTGCCTGAAATTACAAACATACCAATAACCGAGCATGCCAATCGCGGATGACTAAAATCAAACTAAAAAGCTCTAAAGCGCCGGAAATCACCAAACTTACGACACACTTCAAATTATTACTAAAGACCATCAATGACTAAAATAGAGTCATGATAACACCACTTGGCATAAATTGACTCGAAACAAGGGCCAACACTATAAAAAAAAAACCGGCTACATATCAAATCACTTGGACTCGCTCTGTTAGGTGCAACACTTATAGACTTGATAACTTCAACCTCTTATTATTTTCAGTAAACTCTTTCACAGTAATATCCCTGAGTGTAAAAAGGTAGTATTTGATTGATTCATTACTCTTAGAGGTGATGAATCAATCACACATATTGATTGCCCTTAACTTAGGGTCAAAACTGTTATTATTTCTTTTCGCATTAAGGGTTTTTGCCCTATACAAACACTTGTGAGGACTTTGCCCTATTAATGGCCTTTTGTCCTTCATTAATCACGTTTTAGTTAAGGATTCTAAAACTCGACTTTAAATTGATTTGGTGATCCATAAATCACCTAGGGGGTTGGGACCCTGTTTGTCATACAAGACTCTTTTTGCTTACTTCAAACATTAACTTGTGGTTAATTCTGGGATCCTGCCCTTATTAGTTTTCAAACTGTTACGCAAGTTTTTGAATCCTTCCTCTCTTTAGCTCTTGGCTTAAGTCGGGGCTGTGGCCCGTAACTGCTTGAGATCAGCGTCATTTTAACAGGCAGCTTGGTATAATAACAATGCATATTAAGAGGAAACATAAATTTTCATTCCATTGCGGCCCGTAGCCCAATTCTGTACTAATACGTGGGCTCATGGCCTTCATTATGGTTTCTTGAAACGCAAAGTTATAATAGTCGCCTTTTTCAATTATTTTCATTCCATGTTCTGGCACTTCATATCCATCCAGGATTGCATTGATAATTTCCACCATCTCTCATACTTCAACCATCTCATATGGACTTCCAATTGGAGTAAGCTTCCCTGCTCATCAGCTCTCCCAATTGACTTCATCTTTCTCAGCAACAAGATCCCTTTAGCTTCCAATTGGTCTATGGTTTACTTTTTGTTATGTTCCTAGCCATTTTTAGCTGTATAATTTTTCTTTGCTGAGCAAAGCAATTCTCTAACCTCAGGTAAAAATGTCCAGGTGGCTTTCATCATCTCCAATATCACCTCTCAATAGCAAGAACTCTTAGAGTATGCCACACTTCCAATGGGTAGAACCGTGCATATCTGGCTTCATACAGTAAATAAAATATACCGAACAATAAATGGGGTTTCGCCTGTGGATTCTTCGTGTAGTCCTGATAGACCAGAGGAACATTGTACAATTCATTCCACCCAGCGGTACCTTTATGCAAGGCTTCAGCTTTTCTTCATACCGTGTGCTAAATGATCCTTGTTAGGCTTCCCGTGTCCTTGGCTGTGGATAGAGTCAACTGAGGGTCAAAATGAGCTGAGCGCCCTTGGTCTTCTTAGCCATACTCTTAAATGTGTACGTCTAAACTTGACGAACCATTATCGTGAAAAACACCTATTGACTGAGGTCACCCCCTCAACCTTGTTATTATATTTTTATCACAATGAACCATTTTAACATCTCCAATGTTTATATTTCTCATGGGCTCTGTTCTTCTACCCACTTCACTGTAAAGTTAGTCCTACTGCGACCAACAGACAAGACATACTTCCAATCCTTGCCCTTACTGCTTGTGGATATGGGCCAAAATGTCCATTCCCCCCCACTTAGCACAAGGTATTGGGCTCAAATGATTTAAATTGTTGGTCTGGTCTTTGTGGTACGTTAAACCCACACTGGCACTTTCTTACCTATTCTCACATAATCATGGCATCATGTCCTAGACTATGTCATAATACCCAGTCTTAGTGCTCTCTCGCCAGTTGCCCTCCTCCTCACTATGTGGAGAGCCACAAAAACCATTTCATGGATATCGTCAAGTATGCTTCTCCGTTCCTTTCTCTGGAGTGATACACTTCAAAGCGGGGGAGTACAAGACTTCTTATATATAGCTGCCCTTGCGCCATAAAACAAACCATTGGCATCTCTAGCTTCACATACTTTGCTTGTTGTGGATGTTTAGCAGTTTTCCATTGGTTTTGCATTAGGTAATCTCATCCATCCAAGGGCTTCCCTTCCTCCCCCTCATTGATGTAATTAACCTCCTCTCATCTCTTCTAGCTTCTTTTCTCTTTTCTCTCCACTGTCACTTCTGCTATTTTGGAAAGAGCATCTGCTTGATTATTCTTTCCAGATCTTTAATTTGCATATATTCAAACTTGTCCAGACTTTTTCATTTCATCTTGAAGTATGTTCCACAGATATTTGGCTATGCTAGCATCTCTACTCAATATGTCACACCCAAGTATGACCTCACAATAGCTGAGAGCTCGGACATTGGCCTCTATCTTCTGCAATAGCAGGGCTTTACATAGTGTTTGACTGTGCGGTAGGCAACAGCTGCATCCTACAGCGATCCGTTATTTAGATGTTTGTGAAATCTTTAACCTCAGTCGCATAGCTCTAGGTTCCACCCCTCTTGGGCGACCTACAAATATGCCTGCCCCACATCCATTCTAGTGGACGACCATCAACATACAAGGTCTAGTGATCAATACTTGTTTCTCTATAGAGGCTGCCTTGTCATTTTTCAACTAAAAATTTTCCCCAATCGCAAAGCTGACCCTTGATAGTTTTTTCTTTCTTTTCCTTTGGTTTTCAAAGTAATGTCAATGAGTCATTTTCCAGAGCCACTTGAGCATCCTTCTAGATGTTTCCTTCACAAGCTTTCTTGAGTGGTCTTGATTCAGTTATATACAACAATTTTATGAGAAAGAAATAGGGTCTCAACTTCCGCTGCCATAAATAATTCTCATCCGAACTCTAATTAGAGCGTATATGAATCTCACATTTTGAAGTAAGTGACTCACAAAATATACTGGATGTTGGACCCATCTCTCTCACTAAATAAACGGCTGAGAACTCAGCATTGGTCTGACTCGCCTAAGTAATAACAAAGTCTCTTCACTGGGCTGATTAATCTTGGAGAGTATGTAGGTGTGCTATTCAAACGAATGAAGGCTGACTCGACTTTTTCCTCCGTCTATTCACACTCAAGACTACCCATTGCCTGCCTTGCCTTTCTCTTGATTTAATCAAAGAATAATGTCATTTATCACTGCCCTGATAAGATCTACCAAGGGCCGGCTAGGCATCCGGGCAGTTCTACACCTCCTTACATTTCATGGATGATAGGTTCATATCCAGAATCATTCCTTGACCTTATCTGGCGGTTAGCTCTCGATCCCCAGGTTATCATCTACAAGAATTCCAAAAACTTTCCACAAAGTTACACCTACAACAACACAACTTCTGTCTTGGTCAACTTCATCTTATATCTTTAATGTTTCGAGGTTTCTCTTAGTCTCGCACATTGATCGTTTCACCTCACATCTTTTTCGACAATCATTCATCATGTAGAGTATTCCTCAATATTACTGTCCCAACTAGGCTCTGGAAGACATCATTGTACGGCAAACGTTGGAAGTTGCTGGAGCATTCTTCTAGACCAAATGTCATACCTTGGTATAGCAATATTAGACCCTTTTTCAGTTACAAAGGCTGTTGTTTTCTTGGTCTTCCTACCATAAGAGGAATATTGGGAATACCTGAATCAGGCATCCATAAAACTCAACAGTGAGCCGCCCTGTGGTGGAATCAACCATTGGTGGATTTTTGGCAAGGGAAAAAACTATCCTTAGGACAGGCCTTGTTGGATCATGTATAATCAACAACACATCCTCATGGTACCTAATTTTGGGCTTAGAGCCAGACTACATAGCCACCCAATCAGGATACTGTCAGTCCAATGCATCCAGCCTCCTCCAAGAGCTTATTTCACTCCGTTCTTCAGCCGCTTGTTGCAAAAGTTCACCACACAAATTCCTCTTTACTGTCAATTTGGCTGTGCGTCAGGTTTAACATTCAGTTTATGTACAGCAATGCTCAGGTCAATGATTTGTCATTTCTTTAAATCTATGCAAAAACATCCTTAAATCTCTTAGCAACCCCGCATTCCTCATCTCTGCCCCACATGGTCGTCAGGAGTTCTGGCCTTACCGTGACATCCTATAGGGCTTGGCTTCGTCAAGAAAAAAATTTCTCGTGTTCACAACCAACTGGTTGAGTGCGAGTTACTTGACTCAACTGAATGGCATCAGTTCTTTCAGCATTCCTCAACCTATCATTTTCTTGTTGGTCTTCCAACCTCTTCAAACCCAAGCCAGTAGGCGTTAGGGCTCGGTGATATAACATTCCGGCCCATTTGGTTTGCATCACCACGAAGAGTGAGTTCCTAGGGCCTCATTGTTACACCATACTTTCATGACATGAGTGTGTAACATTACCGTGCCCTGGAAAGTGGTTCAAGTTATATCTGTAAGTCTGAAGTTCTTTGGGACCTCCAGGAACTGACGACCATTTCCTACTGCGCAATCTGTCCCATATCCTGTACTGGTGAGGAGACAGTACCAATGGGTTGATCACCAAAACTAGATCCTTTCCCCGAACCAAACTAGGATGCGGATAGTTCCAAGATGGTGCATCTTACTTCAATTTCTTCAAAAGCAAGGATTCGATGAGCTTCCAATGTCGAGTTATTATTCTCTTGCCTCTCATATTAGCCACTTTTCAATTCCACCATAAGGGTTTAGTGTGGCGTACGCACATGCCCTATGGTCCTTATCACTGATAATGACCTCTGGGAATTACACCTTCAGCTCTCTCTATCTCCGGTGACCCTCTCGGAAAGAGACGTTGTAATACTCTTTACTCCCATCGAAGGGTGAGGCCGCCAGCTGGCAAACCCAACCGAGATGACGTCACCACATCCCTCAGTCTCCGTACCATTTTAGGTCACTAGCCTTGGATTCCCATCTTCGTTTGGAGCTCTTATCTTGGGAGACTTGTTGAGGTGTGTGAAATTGTTCTGCCCTTGCAGTGAGAGACATCAGACGTTCTCCTTAAGATTGAAGCAATCATTAGTGTGATGCCCCCGTATCTGTTGAAGGGTGGCAATATTTACTTTGAGTGCCTATCTTCCGTGGCACGTATTTAGGGGTGTGGAATCAATCTCCACATTGTTACGAATTTCCCTCTGAAAACTGAATAGAGATCTTTGGGAATTCTACCTTAGGACCAGTTATTAGACTTTTTTTCTTATTGTGGAAGGTTTCCTCCCTTGCTTGATGACCTGTTCCAGGTGATATGTTTCTTTGATCTTTGTTTTTGGAGTGAGATCACTCTTTCTATATCTTTCCTGTCTTTCCTGGTTAAAGCACAAAGCTCTTGGGCATGATGAAACATTCAGCCTGGCCTCCTCAGATTCCCCTTCAATGTCGTACAATCCTCTCAACAACATCAAATTTACAAGTTCATCACGGAGCTCTAAAAAGTTATCAAATGCCCTCCCTTAGATAGTTTGGAATTTGCAAGGATTCAAGATTGAACCTTGTACATAACTTCTTAGAGACACTTACCAGTCTCTCTGACAATCTTACCAGATGCATGTCTGGTATTTCTTTCTCCCTTTTGTTAGCCATGAGTGATGTACCAAAAATTGTGCTCAAACTCATGAAGTTGTGAATTGATGATCTGGGAGACTATTTTGGAACACCATTTTTTGGGCATTCTCTTCTAAAGGTAGCGCCTCGTGAAGTTTACCGGCCCCATTATTGCATCATCTGGACCTTGAAAGTACAATTAGAATGTTTGTAGGATCCCAGATGGTCCTCTAGGATATCAGTTGGCCCTCAAGTGGCTCAATCTAAGGCATTTTAAACTTATTGAGACGTGGAGCCATCCTGATGGACATGGTGAATGGTGTCTTCATTCATGTATGTTGTTAGGCTTTTCTCCCGATAACCCCGTAGAGGGTTATGGACACCCTTTGTTGATTCTTTGCAAGAGATCATTTGACTTGCAGTTACAGTCCTCCCAAATACTAATCATTTTTGTTCTTTGGTTAATCGACTATCCAGCTTTCTTCTTCTTCCGATTAAATCTCGAAACTCTCTCGCTTCTCCCAAATCCAAGGAGACATGACTGGTGAATCAGTCATCTCCCTGGTCGAGGAACTTCTGATGAACCAGGTCGACCTCGCTTCCCCAGGCCTTCTTGGCCTTCGATACGCCCTTGTATCCAACTTGAGGTCTTCGTGGCTTCAAGATATTCCCTTGGCATCTCTGCCTTGACGATTTCTCTGCTCAAGATTTCCCGAGCATCACTTGCAATAGCAGTTCTTGAACTTAGAGTTATCTGCATCAGTTGGTGTTTTTGCTAGATCACTTCCTTACCTGCCAAGCCTCTCGTTTGGGCTTGATCGGAGTGGCAGGATACTTCTTCACTGACTCCCCAATGAAGTTTCAGCGGAGTTCGCCTTCTTTATCTTTCCACTTTCTCGTGGAAAGTTAAATCTTCTTGCCTTGGCATCCTCAATTCAGTTACACCTTTCAGTTTTGAAGTATGAAGGTGTTGTGCTCAAAACTTGTCTCGAGTTTTCTTGTGAATCTCCGTAGAGTTTCGCCAGGTTTCTTGGAACCCAGCCAAAGATACTCTGGCGTGACTCATGGCCACAGTTGAAGTTCCGAAATCAACTGGTTCTTGAGCTTTCTGGTGAGTCATTACCCCCTAGTCTATGTAATTGCCGATCTGGTCAAGATATTGATCTACATCCTCAGTTCAGGAATCCCACTTCAGTCATTGTTAGGAGTCCTTTCCCTCAGACGATGCCAATGTTGTTTGCAACGCGACATGGGTGGGGTAGGCGCTATGAGGTACTTCATGACGTAGACTGGTGTGGATTGATTCCCCCTTGTAGGATTATTCCCCCTCCGATGCTTAAGTAAGTTTTGTAAGAGAGAAAGGTTGATTAAGTAACCAATAAACAACAAGTAAATAATTTTAGAGAGAGGTTTAGAGGAAGTTTCCCTTGATATTGTAAGTTTTCCTAATCTTGAATGTACATAATAATGAGGATTTTGTAGGGTATTTCTAGTTCTTAAGTACACATCCTCTAACCAAATAAGACACGACATGTCATCATCTGAATCTCCTTAACTCTTTTCCTCATAACCTTATGGGGCTTTATGGCATTGGTTTTCAAGCTCAATGTTAGGTTTTTGGACTCTGCTTTAACAAACGAATTGGGTCGACAGTGGGGGGTGTAATCTTCCCTTACTTGTTCCATATATCCATGTGGCTCCGGTCTATGATGGACATGTGGCTAAGTAGGACCTACTCATGGTAGCACTCATCAATTGCCACGTGATTCCCACGTTGCATTTAAACACTAGATCGATGGACACGTGCCCATTCAAAGGTTGGACACACTGCAGCTTATTGGCATGCACAATCACTAACGGTTTGGTTAAATTTCACTAAATTTTCTCTAATAAATCCAATTAATAAAACAAATGTGACAAATTCTTTAACTCATCATGTGACCACATCAGCACCACCTCAATATCACCACCCACTTCCACACTAATATTTTAATTTTGATTTTAAACCACCTGATTCACACCACCATTATCGCTTCACCCTTTGCCAAAGTCGTCGCACCCAACTCCGATAGTTGAAACCATATTACTCGTCATTCGATTACCAACTAGTATGTGCAGTGTATGTTGGATATCGATTTTGATAAAGATAATACCTTGTTAATTTGGCTATGTACTTACCAACTAGTATGTGATATTTAATTTGGAGTGTAGTTTGGCATGTGATTGATTAAAATTGTAACCAAGGATCGAATTTTAGAAGTTCCAAATATTTATATTTGTTCTAAAAAAATTGGGTACAACAATTGTTATCAAATATAATAGTACACAAGCTATCTCTTTTTAATATAAATAAAAAAATGCTATGGTATCCGCCTCTCACGTAAAATGTGCACATTTAAGGGTTAACGCATCCAACCACAAAAAGGCAACATAAATACCCTATTGATAAGGCATACTCTAAGTAGTAATTTTAAGGCTAGTTTAGTGTGTTTATTAGTTTTTATCGTTTCGTGGGTTTCATTAGATTTTATTCGTTTACTTAGGCCCTGTTTCCTCGTCTTTTTTTACATTATTTCAGCAAAAATTAAGTCCAAGTTCAGAAAATCAGTTTCAAATCCTTATAAATTGCTAACTGATTGTCAGCAGATATAAGTTCATTCACGCAAAAATAGTTGAGGAGCAATAGGGCCTTAGTTTTTATTTTTGGTTTTGGTATTTTGTAGTTTTTATATGTATAGAGTGTATAATGATTTAGGTGCAAATGGCCTTGGTTATACTATACTTAGTTCATTTTTTCGGCTCCATTCTATCTAATCGAGCACTGAACCCGTGTGTATAGGTATTTGGGAGAAACAGACTATTGGGCTTCACGAGGGGCTCGTGAGGATCCCCAAAAGTTTTGCAACAGTTATCGGATCATTGGAGAAAAAGTTGGAAATTTTAAAGAACAAGCTTCAGTGGGTTAGTGTGAAATGAACGGACGACCGCTGGTCGATCATAGAAAGCGGTGGTCGAGGTTTCGTTGCCCGGCGACGGCGTATGCGCCCGCGTCGACGTTTGTGTTGGATTTTCTGGATCACCTACTTTTCACCATCAACTTATTTTTATGGGTCATTTGGTGACTGGACTTGGCCTAATTTCAGCCCAACACTTATGTATATCTCATTAGTTCTCATAGTTTTCTACCAAAAATTTCATTTGCAAAAGTTTCTCATATTTTAAAAGAAAGTAGAGTGAACTATAGAGTGAAGTGTTCATTTCTTCAAAGTTCTTGCAAATTTGTTCATGAATTCCTTGTTTTTGCTTAATCAAGTACGTTTTTCAATTTTCTTTACTTTTTGCTTGGTTTTGTACTTATGTTTCTTGTATTTGTTCATGTCATAGTACTAGTTGGGTTTTCGGTATGATTTGTAGATTTTTGTAGATTCTTGAGTTTTTTAGTTTGATTTTGATTTTAATTCAATTACAAGTGTAGAAATAAAACCATATGATTTGTCCCACTTTGATGTTTTTTGGATAACTCCTTAGTTAGGAAGTTGTGGGGAGCTTACTAGATGTTCTAGTTGCTTTGGAAAATGAATAAGTGTTAAAACTGTTTATTCAAGTAACTTTTGAAAAAAGGAACTACCTATAAAGTTTATTTTACTAAACTATCTATTATAAACATGTTCTTTTGGTAGCACTACCAACTTACACCAATCCTTACATATCCCCATGTAGGGCCAACTTTATTTTAATTCT
The DNA here is from genome assembly GCA_016808085.1 of Suaeda aralocaspica. Classification (NCBI taxonomy): domain Eukaryota; kingdom Viridiplantae; phylum Streptophyta; class Magnoliopsida; order Caryophyllales; family Amaranthaceae; genus Suaeda; species Suaeda aralocaspica. The sequence goes on along the minus strand of PYUH01000067.1, from coordinate 831,212 downwards.
TCTTATTTTTGATGATTTACCACCATTACCTCAGTTCATCTTCATCTTGTTGACCCAGAATTGAAAGTAAAAGTTTTGATGATGACTAACACACAAACAACTCTTAACTAATATTTACTTTAGCTCCTATGAGATTTCACAGGTCCAAATGTAAAGGACTTGGAGCTAGGAACGTGACAAGTTCAGAGAGTTCCTAGGAAGAATCTTGCAAAGAACATAGACAAAAGAGAGATTTCCTGAGTAAACATTTACGTAGGAACAAATAGATCTGTTCCTACAAGAACAGGCGACAACTTCAAGGCATTTTCAACGAAGTAACTTGATGAAAGAAGGAATTTCCAAGAAGATTATGAGAATAATTTTTACAGGATCTTTGTAAATACATTAGAGTCTTAAATCTGGTTGGAACATCATATCTAGAAGTTAATACGAACCTATCCACAAAATAGGTCTAGGTTTAATCTATGATTATAATCTAGGTTATAATATATTTTCCTTAATATTATGAGATATTATTGGGCTATTTTGCTGAACGAAAAACGTGCAGTTTAAGGTTTAATAAGTCAATATTGTTAGGAGTCCTGATTGTAGGAGTAAAATCGTGTGATCATGGGGAAAAAAACGGTAAATTGGTCAAGAAAGTCAATCCTATTCTCCTGGTCTACATCTGTGGGATGATGAAAGAGTCAGGGAGATTATGGGCGATCAAAGAATGTGGTGAAGGCTGAAGTTTACAAGACAGAACCACTCTATAAATACTCCAAGAAATTCAGAAGAGAAGGGTAGAACTTCAGAGAACACACTTGAGCATTTATACGAGTCTAAAGTCTAAGATTGATGTTCTAGTCATAGTTTACAAGTACTTTCATTGATATAGGTCTGTATTGAGTTGTAATCTGTGAGAAAAAGAAGTGTGAGAACTAGAGAAGAGTGCAGAAAAAGAGAAAGAGACCGATAGATAAAGAGTGAGAATGGAGAATCAAGTTCCTACAGGAACTGACGAGTGTCTTAGAGAATTTAGATTGTAAAAGTATTACATGGCCTATAATAAGATGTGGAGTTTTTATTCTTTGGGCCAAGAAGTTTCTCGTATAATATCACTCGCACTCTTTAAATTCGCCAAATAGTTTTGAAATTCCGCATACAAGTTCCGCACACATTCACCACCCCTCTTGCAGTGTTCCAGTAGAAACAACAGTTGGTATCAAGCGGAACTCGGAAAATCAAGCACCTTGAAAGAGGAGCCTGAGATGAACACTCACGAGAAATTGGAGGAGTTTACTCAACTCAAAGACCACCTATGTGTGATGGGAAATTCTACACCGTACTGGAGAATCGATGGAAATCTTCTCAAGGCTGAAAATTACCAAGGTTTGGCGTGTAATTGAAGTAGGCGACTATGAGTACAAAACATAACTCAAACAATGAGTAGTTCCTAAATTGATTTTTGAATACGAAAAGAAGATTTGAAAAATGGAAAATCAATGCTCTGTGCTCAAATTGTTACACTGTGGTATTGGACCACATGAACACAACCGTGTCATGGGGTGACAAACCGCTAAACAATAGGAAATTTATTACAAATACTCATGAAACACTAGTGAAGTAAAACGATCTAAAATTGATTTGTTGATGTCTATATGAATGTTTTGAAATGTTTCCTAGAGAGTCAGTACAAGATATGCTTACACGTTTGCATACATCACCAAGAGCTAGCCTCTCTTGGAAAAGATATACCTACTGATAACAGGTTAGGAAGTGCTGAGGAGCCTGCCACAACATGAAATATGGAGAACCAAGGTCAAACACTCATGGAAACAAAGGTTCTCACGAAGTTCAATATTGAACTACGTGCTCTGGTTCCTTTTGCTACCCATGAATTGCATCTTGGAGGAACTAGTGAGAGTTCCAGAAGCAAAGGGCTGGCTTGAGAGCTGAAGTGACGAATCAGAAGAAGATAGACTGTGATCACGTATTATCTTACTTCGGTCAGAAGATTCAAAAGGGCTCTCACAAAAATCGAAGTTTCTATAGGAACACGGCAGAAAATTTCACGAACAACAAAAGGGAATCGTGTGCCAATAATTGGATCCTCAGAACAATTCATCAAAGACTGTCCCCTATGGGAACCGAAAAAGGAGAGAGTCCCAAAGGCAAGGAGTATTCAAGGAGAAGAAAGAACAAGTCAAGAAAATTTTACTAACCTTCTTATTCCAAGAATGATGTAAGGAAGCAAGCTTAGCAGCTTGGGGAGATCTGAAAGCGAAGAAGATGAAGAGGACACCTGACGAAGAAGTAGCTAACATAGCTTCTTGATGCCAGAATAGATGGGAACGAGGTCACAAGGAACTCGCTAAGAGGTATATCCAAATTCTTATCTTTGATGCTTTCTCTAAAACATGAGTTGATAGATCTAGTCCGAAATTTCACAAAAACTGGACTAATGTATTACGAGTAAAACGAACGTGAACGGCTCTAAAATCGTAAGGACACAATGATGGTAAGGTTAATATGACTGAAAATGAGAAAGAATTCAACTTATTAGATAAATACGAATTTAAAGGTAAAAGTTGAAAACTTCAAAAGGAACTAGTTAAGTACTATGGAACGAATTGCTACAAGTTGACAAATCTAAATGAGAGTTCAACTAAGGTACAACAATGATTCAGTCTTCAAAAACTTATGAAGCAACTTAATGATGTTAAAATGGAACTCACGAAAGTTAAGAAATAAAAATGATGGTCCACATAAAGTTCCACATGGATCTGAATGCCCAAACAAAAAGGACTGAAGGGTCTTGGTTTTAATTATAAAAAGAAAGTGGAAAGCAGAATAGAATGTAGAACTTCCAAGTAGCAAAGTGTGTATGTCCTGTGGAAACACCGGTCATCTAAAAGGCCAGTGTTCCAAGCGTAACTCCACTTAGTTTAAATGCTAGACCGTAAACAGACATGGTGAATTAAATGATGATGTGTCTACAAAGGACCCAAGGAAACTGGGTTCCTACACTAACATCTAATCTGTGTTGCAGGTGCTAGTGAGGGGGAACAAACACGTGGTGTCCGTCGACAAACGGTTTGTTCCAAGCACATGACAGGTGAAAAATTCTAAATTTCTCTCTCACTGGCAGCCTCAATGGCCTACTCGGGGAAACTGTGACGTTTTGGTGATAATCAAAAGGTACATAGTGGCCTGAGGTATGTTTGTAAGTCAAGTTCCCATGCAATTGATAAGTTTTTCTTGTTGACGGTCTTAAGCTCATAACTTCTTACATCTCCCATTTTGTGTAAAGGGAATTCTGTTGTTTTTCTCAATGACATTGTCAAACGTAAACAACACTCAACATCACACTAATCAAGTGGTACTTGAGGAAAAAACGCAAAGGAACACCTATATCGTGGATTTACATGAACTTCCTAAGAGTGCAGTCCTCTTGTGTAGTCGTGTGATTAAGGATGGACCTCTACTTTGGCATAAACGTGTTGGACATGCTAGTCTCACATTTCATGATTGATAAACTTAGATCTAAAGGAACTTGTTGGATTACCTATGTTACTCCTTGTATAAAGTTTTGTATTGCATGTGCTAGAGGCAAACATGTTGGAAGTTCTTTCAAGCAAAAAGTTCGTTGAACTCCACAAAACCATTGGAAATCATCCATAGGGATTTGTTGGGCCCATGAGAGTCCAAAGTAGGAGTGGTAAGCTATATGTCTTGGTCTTGTTGATGATTACTCTAGATACATGGACTATGTTCCTTCATAACAAAGATGAAACATTGATGAGTTTACTTGCTTTGTGTAAGAAGGTTTAAAATCTAGTGGTTATCAACTATACATTTAAATCTGACCATGGAAGGATTTGAAAATACAATTTTGATGAGTTTTGCAGGGAACATGGTATGGATCACAATTTTTCAGCCCGAGACACCACAACAAAATGGTGTTTGGAGAGGAAAAAAAACCTTAAGAGGACATGGAAAGAACGATGCTCATAGCAAGCGGCTTCCAAGGAATTCATTCTGGCAGAAGCATGTGAACACTTGTTATATTATAATAGAGTCATGATTAGACCCATCACTAACAAAACTTCCTATGAATTGTTTAGAGGACGAAAACCTAATGTCACCTTAGAACATTTGGTTATAAGTGTTTTGTCCATAATAATGGTAAAAGGAACTTAGAGACTTTGATGAAAGGAGTGTGAAGCTGTTTTTCCTAGGGTTATGCACTTGATAGTAAGGCTTATAGGGTTTACAACAAGAGAACATTAAGTGTCGAGGAAAGTGTACATATATTGTATGAATCTAAGCATTAGTGTAAATAGTGTAGATACTAACTTTTTGCGGAACATGAGAATTTCGAAATGGGCTGATTAAAGAGATCCAATGAAGAAGATTTAACATCCAACAAGGATCAAACAAGATTTCCTAAAGTCATTTCCACATTGAAAGGCAGAATGAGGCAGTTCCTGAAGGAACAGTGAATGAAGTTCCATACAACGATGGACATGAAGGAACCCCACTGATCCAGAAGAAGTTCCTAGAAAAACTGGAGAGACAGCAGTTCCTATCAGAGACTTCCAGCCTAAACCTTGGAAACACCAAAATTCTCATCCAATTAATCTAATTATATTGATATTAAAAAAGAACTCAGACCAAATCTCAAGTAAGGAACTTCTGTGCCTTTAATGCATTCTTGTCCATCATGGAACCTCGGAATCATGTAGAAGCACTCGAGGATGCTGATTGGATCCAAGCAATGCAAGTTGAGTGAATCAATTTGAAAGGAACAATGTTTGGCACCTTGTGCCTCAACCGGAACACCAGAAAGTAATAGGACTAAATGGGTGTTCAGGAACAAGCTAGATTAGTACTACACAACATCAGGAACAAGGCCAGGTTATCGTTAAAGGTTATAATCAACAAGATCAATTGATTCTAAAGAAACTTTTTCTCTCAGTTGCCAGTTAGAAGCTATAGAAATTAATTGTTGTTGCTTCTTTTATCGGGTTTTATTGTATCAAATGGATGTTAAATGTGCTTCTTAAATGGTTTTCTTAATGAGATGTTTTGTGAGAACAACCCCGGTTTTTGAAAATCCTAAATTTCCAAATCATGTCTATAAGCTTGATAGGCTCTTTATGGGTTGAAACAGCTCCTAGAGCAGAGCGTGTATGAGAGGTTGTCAAAGTTCTTTTGGAAAATGGTCTTAAATGAAGAAAAGTTGATAGATGTGTTATAATATCTAAGGAACTGATTTTCTCATGTTTCTTTTAGTTTATGTTGATGTATAATTTGGTGCTACAGAATCCTTGTGTCAAGAAATTACTATATCTTATGAGCAGGAATTGAAATGAGCTTATAGGGTGAGTTAAATTTCTTTCTTGCTTGCAAATCAAGCAAACTGAGAAAGGAACTTACATTCACCACAGATGTACATAAGGAACTCCTCAAGATATGGCATGGAAACATCAAAAACGAATCATACTCTATGGGAACTAACTCCAGATTGGATGAGGATCCATTGGAACAAGTGTGGACAAAAGCTATACAGAGGCATGATGGGTTCCTATGTACCTAACTGCTATGTAGACCAGATATTGCTTACAGTGTTGGTGTTGTGCTAGGTTCCAAGCAAATCCAAAGGAACACACTTAACAGCTGTCAAGATGATATGAGATATTTGAAAGGACTGATGATCTATCCTTATATTATCCCACTGTGACACATTTGAGTTAACAGGATTTGATGATGCGGACTATGCAGGTACTTGGTAAATAGAAAAAAGCACACAGGTATGATTCAGTTCCTTGGAACATGTTTAGTTTCTGAGTGTCCAAGAAGCAAAACCACTGTTGCTTTATCCACTACTGAAGCAGAATATGTAGTTGCTGTCTGCATGTTGTTCCCAAGTGCTCTGGATAAAACAACAACTAAGGGACTTTGGTATTATCTAAAATCACTTTCTATTTATTGTGATAATACTAGTGCATATTGTATTTCTAAAGATCTAGTTCACCACTCACGTGTCAAACACATTCATATTCGTCATCATTTTCTCAAGACAATGTAGAAAAAGGTTTGATAAAACTTGATTTGTCAAACTGAAAATCAAATTGCAAACATCTTAACAAAGCCATGAATAGAGAAAGATATGAGAAGATGGATGGAACTCGGATTGATAAACTTGCAAATAAAGCCATGAAGTTCCTCCAGGTATGTCATTATTTGTAACGAAGTTCCTATGTGCTTTTTCATCACAAATCTTGTGCGAAGCATGTTTCCCGGCAAGAACTTTAATATAACTCGCAAATGTCTTCAATATTTCCTTAGTGTTATGATTGCCTGTCTAAGATGATTAAATTAGATAGTGTGCTATGTTCTCTCTTTTCGCGTAATATATATTTCCTTTTAGGTTTTTTTTTCACATATTAATTTTTTTCCAGAAATTAATTTCTTTTTCATAATTGTTTCAATTCCTACCCTATAGGATGTACATATTTGAGTTTTAATTCTTAAATTCTTAATCATGAACAAAAAAAAAAACTTTTGAACTGCACATAATAGAGGGATGCATCTAGAAGGAAGTTACTAAAAGATACCAAGTTAACCATCCTAAATACATGCACTACTTTTCCTTAAATACCCATCCTAATCAACCACAATTCACACCTCACTTTCACTCTCAACACCGTAAAAACTCTCTCTCTCCTTTATTTACTTTCACTTTTCTCATCTCTTCAAAACACCATAACTTTAAACCTTCAAACTCTTCATACCATGGATACTCAAACTCATCTTCATTGAAACCGAAATTCAAACCCCCACAACCAAACCCACGCAGTGACCCGGCCGAAAAAATCGCCGAAAATCCGAAACTAAACCCCAGCTCCTCCTCCATGACTGAGAAAACGAAAAGGGACAAGTCGAATCACGACATATGAGGATGAAGACGTCGATGTTGAGGATGACACCGTAAAATCGCTAGAGGTAGAAGCAAGTAGCATGTTCCGGGTTTTTTTTTAGACTAGATTGGTGTAGTTCGGTAGGTTTATGTGGAGTTATGGATGTTTCGATAATCAACGGTGGATTAATGCTAAGTGAACTGGAATGAAGATACGATCCTAGAGCAATCCAGAATTCTGTGACAACTATGGATTTGCTAAAGGAACAATCACTAGTTCCGTGAATGATGTTGAGATTTCGTTTGATGCTGATTATTTGGCTAGTTGTTTGAGGTTCCGATGAGGGCAATGATAATTACTTTAAGGGGAGGTATAATTTAAGATTGAGAAGGTGGATAAGGATGAGGATTTTGACGGAATTATGAGGGAAGAAGGAGTGAATAAAATCGATCATAATTCGCTTTCACCCCTTGGAAAACTATTGTTTAATGTGTTTTTAGGGACTGTGTTCGCCACGAAACCAGAAGAGGAATGAAGCAATTTGTTGGATTGTGCGGTTATTTTATTGTCTTTGTTTAATGTTCAAGTAAATTTCCCAAGCTTAATGATTTCTCACTTGGAATCACACGTACTGTTCTAAGTGGATTGAAATTGGTTATGGAACTTTGCAACAAAATTTTCAAAAGCTTTATGTTCCATTAGAGGGGTATGGGAAGGTTGGCATGATAGAGGAGCAGTACATTTACGTTTCTTTCATGGGACTGAATTTGGGTGTTTACGTGTGGCAAGACTCAGTGGTAACTGAGATTTTCAGGTTAGAGGAAAAAAAGAGGGAGGAAGAAAGGTCAAAGGTGAGGAAGAGTAGGAGACTTCTTAACAATCTGATAGTGAGTCTCTACCATTGATCTTGATACTGAGGGGATTAAAACTGCTGAGATTGAGGTTCTAGTTCCTGGGAAGACAGAGCAGTTGGAACAGTTCCTTAAGGACTGCAGGGGAAACATCAGGATGTTGAAGTCAAGTCTTTATGATGAGACGGCCTGAGTTCTTTTATGTTGCCTTATGACAAGAGCATGCAGAAATCATGGCATGCTTGCTGAGCTAAAAAATGCGAAAGAAACTCATTGCTCTGCTAAAGGTGAAGGAGGAACTCATGTTGAAGAAGGAGCACCAGAGAAGAAGTTCCCAGCACTCAGTTACTATGGACACAGCCCTCACTTAGTTCCTGAAAAAACCTCAGTGAACCCTGTTCCTCTAAACATTGTCCCGCCTCTTTAAGCCTTTATGTCCCCACACCTCTAGTGCATTTCTTTATTGAACTTATTTCGATATGGTGTTTTTTGGCTTGGATTTTTTTTTTTTTCTCAGTTTTATTTTGCTTGTTTTCGTTGTTTTCTATCTTTTCTTTCAATAATATTATTATTAGTATAGGTAGCGAATATTTTTCTTCTATCTTTTATTTTTGAGAACATATCTGTCCATACTTCTATTTTTGATTCTTAGATGCTCTTGATGGCTAATATTGGCTAGATTGCTTCTTGAGATACCATATTAACTTTCTAAAGCGGGTCTCTTCCATTAATATGAAATATGTCCTGTGATGGGAAGTTCCAACAGGAACGTAGTTATAGTTTTGATAATGCCAAAACGGGGGAAGAGAAAGGCAAAATAAATTGCAAGATAAATCAATCTGATGACTCCAACTCTCCTCATCACCTATAGAAACCTGCAACATTCGAAGTATTAAACCTAGTCTTAGTCTTAGTTTCGGTACATACTTTATCTTTCAAATCAAAAATCCTAAAAAATCAAAAATTCAAAAACCAAAATATGTTCTTTAATTTTTTATGTTTTCGTGTTTGCCTTGGTTTTCATCATCAAGAAAGGGGGGAAAGTTGACCATGAAATTTAAAGTAAAATTTTTGATGATGACTAACACAAACAAACTTAACTAATATATACTTTGAGTTCCTATTGAGATTTCACGGTTCAAAGTGTAAGGAACTTGGAGCTAGGAACGAACTACCAAGAGAAGTCCTAGGCATATCTTCTTAAAGGAACACTAGAAGAAACAGGGAAGTTTCCTAAGTAAACAATTACGTAGGAACAATAATCTGTTCTAGAACAGGTGAGCAACGTCAATCAAGGCATTTCAACGAAGTAACTTGATGAAGAGAAGAATTCCAAGAAGATTATGAGAATAATTTTCATAGGATCTTTGTAAATACATGTGGAGTCTTAAATCTGGTTGGAACAATCAATCTAGAATTTATAACGAATCTATCCACAAATAGGTCAGTTAATCTATGATATAATCTAGGTTATAATATATTTTCCTTAATATAGGAGATAATATTGGCCTGATTTTGCTGAAGAATAAAACGAAGTTTAAGTTTTAATAAGTCAAATATTGGTAGAGTCCTTGTTGTAGGAATAAAATCGTGTGATCATGGGGAAGAATAAACGGTAAAATGGTCAATCAAAATCCTATTCTCCTGGTCTACATTGCGTGGGATGATGGAAGAAGTCTGGAGATTATGGGTGATCGAAGAACGTGGTTGAAGGCTGAAGTTTACAGGCAGAACACTCTATAAGTAATCCAAGAAATTCAGAGAAGAAGTGTAGAACATCAAACCACCGCTGAGCATTCATACGAGTTCTAAGTCTTAAGATTGATGTTTCCAGTCCATTACAAGTATTTTCATTGTATTAGAGTCTGTATTGAGTTGTAATCTCGTGAGAAAAAAGGAGTGTGAGAACTAGAAGAGAGTGGAGAAAAAGAGAAAGAGAAACGAGAGATAAAGAGTGAGAATTGAGAATTTAATAGAGAATTAGTTTGTAAAAAGTATTACAGGCCTATAATAGAAGTGGAGTTTTCTCCTTTGGCCAGAGTTTTTTCTCGTAGAAAATTCACTCGCAACTCTTAATTCGCTCAAAATAGTTTTAAATCCGCATATAAGGTTCCACACAGCAATTCACCCCCTACTTGCAGTGTTCTAGTAGAAACACATCTATCTTAACACGGTAAATCCATTGTAAGTTGTATATACTTACATCTTCATTTTTTCTTTATATCAACAACCAATCATTATAGCAAAACTAAAAGCATAAAGTTTCAATCATATCATATATTACTCGATTGTCATATCTTGATTAGCATTAGTTTAATCTGTTGACCCAAGGGGTTTTGATGGTGACAAACACATACTCTATGGGTTCTTGTTTGATGTCAAGATAAACATATATTAGTAGCCGTTGTAACAACAGAAGAAACTTGTCTCAAGTTCAGATGTTCTCACGTACGTATCGAAATTTATTTATACGTATATCAGAAGATTTATACACTCTGAGAATATTCAGAGAATATATGACACAAGACTTCAAGTATATTCTAGAAGATATGGAAGATATATTCTAAGAAGATACCATAAAGACTTGAATATATTTGGAAAAGATATACACAAGATTATGTAACAATCTATGTAATTTAGATGGAGAATTAATCTAAATTCACTTTATGAGAATATCACCAAGATATGGTGAAGATATGAAGCGTGAAAACAAGGAAGGAAATCAGAGAAACCCTACTTGTAACTTCACTATAATACTGAAGATCAGAGAGAAGAAATTCAACCAAGACTTACGCACTTCATTGGAAGCATACAATAGACTAGGTACAACATCAGTTGTACTAGGATTGTGTTCACTTTATGAGTCTGTAATCTTGAGTTCAGGGAGGGAGAGTGATTTGAGTGAATCCTGTAAAGAGAAAGGAAAGAGAAGAACTCGTTCAGGGGAACAAGTTCAAGGGAATATACTGAGTGTACTTAGAGAATAAGAAGTATGAGTTGTACTTAGAGAATAAGAAGTACTGATTTGTACTTAGAGAATAGAGAAGTATGAGTATTACTTACAGAATAGAGAAGTTGGCCAGCCACCAAGAGAGAAAGAGAAAGAAAGAGAAGACTTGTGCAGGGGGAACTAGTTCCAGGGAAGAACAAGTACGAGTGGTACTTAGAGAATCCGTACTATCGGATGTATAACAGAGTCGTTGGCCCTAGTTAGTAAGAGAATTGAGTCAAAATCCCTAGTGGTCGGGTTTTTTCCTCTATTGGGCCTAGGAAGGTTTCCTCGTTAAAATCGCGTATTCCTACTTGTCTCTCACTCTCTCTTACTTGTCTCTACTTTACTTGTCTCTATTTATTATTTTGTTTGTCAAACTAACAACTGTGTATCATAGAGTAGGTTCTCGTTTTTGGTTGTGGTGCGTAATTCTGACGAGTGACCTGGAACCATGGCAAACAACGAGGACGACTAACTGAGGGACATTCCACCGTAAGGCCTCCCAACTTCAATGGGAATTACTACGTGATGGAAAGCAAAGATGGAGACTTTTTTACTGCTGCTAATTTCCAAATCTGGAAGGTGATTCGTGGATGGTATTTTTGAAATTACCAAAAGAATGAAAGGTGAACTGTTCCTAAAACCCGAAAGTTGATACGTAAAAGAGGACATGAAAAATTCAATGAATGCTTCTGCACTATACTTGCATTGTGTTCTTGGACCTCGTGAGTACGATCGTACGGTGGGGTGCAAGAGCGCAAGAAAATCTGGGACTTTTGCAAATAACTCATGAAGGAACACTGTAAGTTAAAATCTAAAATTGATTACTTAATGCACATATGAATGTTTAAAATGGAATCTAAGGAGTGTTCAGGAAATGATTGTTAGATTTGGTAACCTTGTTATTGAGTTGGAGTCCTTAGGAGAGTCATTACTAATGAAGAACAGTAAGAAAAATCTTAGAAGTCTACCTCAGGATGAAAGATGGAATGCTAAAGTGACACTTAATTTGAAACTAAGTTTTTTTCCAAGTTCAATGTTGAACAGCTTACAGTTCCATTATGACCCTGAGATGCATCTTAAATCTGGAGAAACAAAACATCCAAAGGACGATCTATTTGCTCTTAAGGCCTGAAGGACGTTTCCACGACAGACGATGAAGATGAGAATGATTCAGTAGTAATGCAGAAGATGCAGCCTTGCTGGTGAGACAATTGAGAAAATGATTGACAAAGAAAAAGGTAAAGGAAAAAACTGGAGTTAGAATCCCCAGAACCACTTGTCATAAGTGCGGAAGTATGGATCACTTCATACGGAGATTGTCCACTATGGGAATCAGAAAGGGGGCCAGGGAAGGTGAAGTCAAAATTTGCAAAGAAACCATTCTTTACAAGAAAACTCCAGAAAGTCCATGATAGCCGCTCTACAATAGGATGATATAACTGATGATGAGAGAGGACCTGTGAGTGAAGAGACTGCTCATGTGTCTCGTGGCCGAACTTGAAGGAACAGAAAACCTGACATTGTTTTCAATGTAAGTCCTATGCTCTTAAGGAACAAATTAAAAAACTGGTGCTTCAAACTTCAAGAGCTTCTGCTGGAAACTCTGGATAATACAAGAAATTGCAACATGTTTCACAACTAGAAAAATCTTTGGAACACGTAAAGAACATGCTAAGTGCTTAGGATAAATAAAGAGATTGGAAAACCGCTTCTTTGAACTACTTGACAGAACACTGAATTAAAACTACTCGCTTTGAAAATTAAAGAAGAAAATATATTCTTAAATGTAGAATTGCAAGGATACAAGTGTCTAATTCCTGAAACAAATTTCAAATCTGTCCCCGCACAACTGAAAAGATGAATTTTTAAAATTAAAAAGAGATCACTGATTAAAAACAAATTCATATCTTGAAAGACCTAAATCCATCATAACAAATCAGCTTGTTAACCGCTGTTTAATTGGTTTGAAAGAATCAATCTAAGAACAGACAGGTGTGGGTTTTACCATAAGAGGAGATAAAGTCAGAAGTATGTAGATTTACCTAACAACAAAATTTGCACTTTCTTGGTACACACTGGACATCTTCAAGGAGGATGCACCAGAAAAATGGAACAAATAAGTAAAACATGAACAGTTAAAACGATGTGGAAGTAAGAATGTGATACAAAGGAACCAAGCAAGTCGGGTTCCTGTCACTAACCACTAACTATTGTGCAGGCACAAGTGAAGGGGAACAACCTGTGGTACCTTCGACAGTGCTTGTTCCAGCACATGACGGAGACGAAACTCAAACCAATTTCTTTCACCTGTTTGCCTATAATGGAGGAACAGTGAGCTTTTGGTGAGTTAATAAGAAGGGTGAATATACTCGCATGAAAGGGTACACACAGGAGTGAAGTCGCAAAAATGTTCCATAACATGTAGTTCTATCGAGGTTATGACACAATTTACTCGGTGATATCCAATTCTTTACAAGGGAATACTGTTCGTTTTACATGTGAAAAATGTCTTGTCATTGACTGCAGCACTGAGACAATCTTCTAGAAGGGAAAGGAAGGGAAACACTTATACTGTTAATTGACCTTGTTCCCTGAAAATCGTTCTCAAGTTCATAAGGTGTTGCAGACAATTACCCTCACTATGGCACAACGTTCGTGGACCTGCTAGTCTTTCACTACTAAACATTAGACAACAAGGACTTAGACATTGGTTGCCAACCATTAAAGTATAATTGGTGATAAAATTGTGAGCATGTGTTCAAGGGAAAACATGTTCGCTCATCTTTTAAATCAAAAACCTTGGGAGTACTCTAAGCCACTTGAGTCATACTGGGATCTTTGTGGTCCGAGTAAGATGTTAAAGTATTAGAGTGAACAACAATATGTTTTGTTATTGTTGATGATTTATTCCGATATACTGGACCTTTTGTTTTTTGTTTCCTTGCTACCAAAGAACAAACCTTCGATCGATGGCAATCATCTCGAAGCTTTTGCAAAAGGGGCAAAGAACAGTGGACATAAATTGGTACATTTAAGATCTGTACCATGGAACAGAGTTTGATAATCAAAGTTTGAAGTTTGATGAGTTTTGTAGTGAACATGGATTAGATCATAACTTTTCAGCTCCAAGGACACCGCAGCAAAATGGAGTAGTAGAGCGAAGGAACAGAACATTGGAAGATATGGCAAGAAAAATGTTAATTGCTAGTTCATTGCCCAAGAATTTCTGGGCAGAAGCAGTTAATACAGCATGCTTCTTAATCAATAGAGCTCTAATAAGACCAATCCTTAACAAGACACCTTTTGAATTGTTCAAAGGGAAAAAGGCAAATGTCTCTTACCTAAGAACATTTGGTTGTAAATGCTTCGTGCACAACGACGGATGATGATGAATTTGAAATTGGACTGACACGTTTTACAGGTGACAAAAGTACAGGTGACGATGAACAGGTTACAAAAGAATGTCCTCATGTCCAGAAGACAACTGAACTACATGAGGAACAGGANAAGGAACAGGAACAAAGTAATGAACTTGGACAAGTGAGCACACCAAAGACTCTTGAAGAGACAGGAGAGGTGGAACAACTAGTTGCGGGTGACAACGATGGAGAAGTCACACCACACAGGGAGTTTCAGCCCAAGCCTTGGAAACATCAAAGCTCACATCCCATGGATCTTATCATAAGTGATATAGATAAAGGAACTCAAACAAGGTCTCAAATAAGAAACTTTTGCGCCTTCAATGCATTTCTTTCAACTTTTGAACCAAGAAATCACAAAGAAGCCTTAGGTGATCCAGATTGGATCATAGCTATGCAAGAGGAACTAGGTCAATTTGAAAGAAACAAGGTATGGCATCTTGAACCTAAGCCTGAACATCAAAAAGTCATTGGACTTAAATGGGTGTACAGGAACAAACTTGATGAATATGGAACAATTGTCAGAAACAAAGCCAGGTTAGTGGTAAAAGGTTACAATCAGCAAGAAGGTATTGACTTTGAGGAGACTTTTGCTCCTATAGCAAGATTAGAAGACATTAGAATTTTAATTGCTTTCGCTGCCTATATGGGATTTAGGTTGTTCCAAATGGATGTCAAATGTGCTTTCCTTAATGGTTACTTGAAGGAAAATGTCTATGTGGAACAACCTCCGGGTTTTGAAAATGTTGACTTTCCTAACCATGTCTATAAGCTTGATAAGGCTCTTTATGGACTTAAGCAAGCTCCTAGGTCATGGTATGAAAGACTCTCAAACTTTCTTTTATCTAATGACTTCAAAAGAGGAAAAATTGATAAAACTTTGTTTTTGAAAATCAAAGGTACTCATATTTTAGTAGTACAAATTTATGTTGATGATATTGTCTTTGGTGCTACTAATGAGCATTTGTGCAAGTATTTTGCAGATTTAATGAGCAAAGAATTTGAAATGAGTATGATGGGTGAACTAAACTTCTTCCTAGGGTTGCAAATCAAGCAAACTGAGGAAGGAATTATGATTCATCAACAAAAATACATCAAAGAACTCCTGAAAAAATATGGTCTTGAGAATTCCAAAGACAACCATACACCTATGGGAACAGGTACACGTTTAGATGAAGACGTACATGGTACAACTGTTGATCAAAAACAGTATAGGGGTATGATTGGTTCTTTATTATATCTAACTGCCAGCAGACCTGACATAGCTTTCAGTGTGGGAGTATGTGCTAGATTTCAAGCCAATCCCAAGGAATCTCATTTAAAGGCTGTTAAAAGGATATTAAGGTATCTCAAAGGTACAAGTGACTTAAGCTTGTTCTATCCTAGTACTAACACATTTGATCTAGTAGGTTTTGCAGATGCTGACTATGCAGGTGATTTGGTCAATCGAAAAAGTACATCTGGAATGGTACAATTCCTAGGGACAAGTCTGGTTTCATGGAGTTCAAAGAAACAAAATACAGTAGCCTTGTCCACAGCTGAAGCAGAATATGTGGCTGCAGCAGCATGTTGTTCACAAATGATTTGGATCAAACAACAGGTTAGAGACTTTGGTGTTAAATTTGAATGTGTTCCTATTTATTGTGACAACACTAGTGCTATTTGTATTTCTAAAGACCCAATTCATCACTCAAGAGTAAAGCACATTCACATAAGGCACCACTTCTTAAAAGACAGTGTTGAGAAACAATTAGTCAAACTAGAATTTTGTGCCACTGACCAACAAATAGCCGACATACTCACTAAACCATTACCTAGAGAAAGGCATGAAAAATTGAGACTTGAACTTGGGATGATTAGATTAAAATAATCTTCCTAGCTCTAAAGCCTTCAATGACTAAGTCTAGAGTAAGCATATTGAGATCACGATAATATAGTTAAACTGCCTAATTTAGATACTTGATTGCATTTTATGGTATGTGTCCTCAAAACCTTTTCCTCAAATTTTCCGTTTTTTTTAACCTTCTTTGTAAACTAAGCAAAAAAAAAAAAACAAAAAAGAAAAAAAAAACCCGTAAAATTTAGGGGGAATTAATCTGAGGTTCAACTTCTACGCGTTTTGAGCACGTTCGTCACATTCAGATGTTCCATTAAAAGCCCAACCAAGTTCATGAGCCCAACTTAAATGAACCCAACTCTTCAAATGTCTCTTCCAAACTATTTAAACCCCCAAACACAATCTACCTACCACAACTACTCACCCGTTCAAAACTCAAATTCAAAAACTCAAAAATTCATCTTTTGAAAACACTTACTTCTGACAACAACAATGGTGAAAACCAACATTCAAGTTGATGATAAACACAAGTCTACCTTTGTTGCCCCACCAAATGTTCCAACTCAAAAATCCACATCTCTTACCTCCTCTAAAACCGAAAAAACCCAAAAGTCCCAAACCCTAACTTCGAAAGACTTGGGCTCAAAGCGAAAAAGGGCAATTGAAGTGGTTGTAAGCGACGAGGAAAATGAATCTACAGCCGAAAAGGAGCAAGTTGAGGAGAAGGAGAAAGATGATGATGATGGAGAAGGGGAATCCGCGGAGACCAAAACACAAATCTCTTAGTGCGAGGTTTGGGGATCGATTTAAAGTGGTGCAAGCAAAGTAAGTTTGATCAACTCCTTGACTTAATTAAATTTCAAGGATGGAATTTCTTGTTTGGAGAATGTTTTGTTAATCATATGTCGTCAACCGACGTGTTTGCATTATGTGGTAAATTTATACGAATTGGAGATAGTTGTGCTGGAGTAGTTAATGGAAAAATTATACAATTGACTGCTGAATCTTTTGCTACTGCTTTTAAATTAAGTTTGGAAGGTTATGATTATTATGCTAAACAAAGGGTAATTATTGATTTTGGAGAAGGAATTGTGAATGATGTAGTTGTTGAGTATTTTGGTGGAAAGCGTGGGAGAAACACTATAAATGTGAGTGATATGAGTGCATTGGGTAAGTTGTTGTTTACCCTTGTGCGCAAGAATGTGCTACCGCGGACTCATGGACGTGGGAAGGCAACATTGCTTGATCTTGCGTACATGTACTGCCTAGCTACAAAAAGAAAAACTAATTTTGCTTCTATAATGGCTAAACATCTCATTCACTGTATTGAAAATCAAAATGCTCTAGGTTATGGTGCCTTGCTGACATATCTCATAGCTCAGCATACCACCATTCCAACGAAACATTTGGTTGCCCCTGGATTAACTGATATCCTTGGTAAAAACTCTTTGTCATTCATTAAACTTGAAACTTGTGATGGGATGTTCATTTAAAGACAAGAGCCAAACCAACCGAAGCCTGCTGAGAAGAATCTGGAAGCAAGGAAGTCGCAAGGCGTGCTCTAAGGTAAGAGCCTGAGGTGGTGGGTGGAGTTCAACCTATGACACCTACAGTAGGTTTGGGAAGGTACTCTGTGGTCAAGTGGTGATCTCTGGCTCATGGGTTGTGGAATGTTCAGGGACGTGATGAATAAGCAGGACATATTATAAGGGGTCATACTGAAAAAGCTGGAGGTGTAGAGAGGAAGAGGATGCTTTAGGGGACGAGATGATGAATCTCAAAGCCAAACGATTAGCCACTTTCTATGATGTCCGTAATAAGAAAGGAGAAAGCCCAGGACAATGAGGAGGGACAAGTGAATGAAGGCAGGGGAAGCAAACACAAGCTGATGATGATGCTGATGAAGATGATTCTCCCCAAAAAAATTGCTCAGAAAAAAAAAAAAAAGGGAAAAATCAATGCTTAGTTTATTTTTGAAGTTTCTCTTGGTTTTCCTACTGATTTCTACTCTTCTTTAAATTGGGTTTGAGGACTGTAACTGTAATGCTGTCTAGTAGGGATGTGAATGAATGGTTGCTAGATGTCTTGGCTTGTTGTATATGCTGCTGCTGGGCAGACTTATTCTTGTAAGTTTGTGATTAGCCAAAGTACTTTAGAGATGTCAAAAGGGGAAAAAGGCAAAAGAAGAGACAAAAATACGAGATATCCCTTGTCTCTTGCTCTCATGCTTGAAACTAGCTTTCTCTTTCACCAACTCTCTTTAATTAATACGATTGATTTGTTGAGTTTGCTTTGTTTTCGTTTCAAGTTATTTAAAATATATTAGTTTATTCTATACTTAATTTTTGTTCTAAGGGTTTGTCATCATCAAAAGGGGGAAATATTGTTGACCCTCAGGGGTTTTAAAGGTGACAAACCATACTACTAATGGGTTACTTGTTTGATGTCAAGATAAAACTAATATTGTAGCCGTTGTACAAACAGAAGAACTTGTATCAAGTTCAGATGTCTCAAGACGTAGAGAAAATATTTATTTAATACGTTAATTCAGAAGATTTTAACATTGAGAATATCAGGATATATGACAACAAGACTTCAAAGTATATTCTGAGAAGATATGGAAGAGATATTCTAAGAAGATACCATAAAAGATCTTTGAATATATTGGAAAAGAATACACAAGATTATGGTAACAAATCTATGTGAATTTAGATGGAGAATTAATCTAAATTCACTTTATGAAGAATATTCACCAAGATATAGGTGAAGATATGAAGCGTGAAAACAAGGAAGGAAATCAGAGAAACCCTACTTGTAACTTCACTCTAAATACTGAAGATCAGAGAGAAGAAATTCAACAAGACTTACGCACTTCATGGGAAGATACAAGACTAGGTACAACAGTCAGTGTACTAGGATTGTGTTCAACTTTATGAGTCTGTAATCTTGAGTTCAAGGAGAGGAGAGTGATTTGAGTGAATCACTTGTAAAGAGAAAGAAAAGAGAAGAACTCGTTCAGGGGAACCAGTTCAAGGGAATAAGTACTGAGTTGTACTTAGAGAATAGAGAGTACTGAGTTGTACTTAGAGAATAGAGAAGTGGCCAAGCCACCACGAGAGAAAGAGAAAGAGAAGAACTTGTTCAGGGGGAACTAGTTCAGGGAGAACAAGTACTGAGTGGTACTTAGAGAAGTCCGTACTAACTAGGATTGTAACAGAGTCGTTGGCCCTAGTTAGTAAAGAGAATTGAGTCAAAATCCCTAGTGGTCGAGGTTTTTTCCTTCCTATTGGGCCTAGGAAAGGTTTCCTCGCTAAAATCGCGTGTTCTCTACTTGTCTCTCACTCTCTCTATACTTGTCTCTACTTTACTTGTCTCTAGTTTAATTATTATTGTTTGTCAAAACTAACATAATCCATCAAAATTTCCACCAAAATGCTGCTTCAACAAACTCTCTCATATTTAGAAATGCCATATTAGATCTAGGTTTTATTACAATTTGTGAGTAATTATTAGAAAAAATATAGCACAAACTCAACAATTATATACAACACTTGGAAGGGGATTAATGGTGGTGGTGGCTATACTCCACCATTAATGATGAAGAACTGAAAAGGTTTACAAGTAATTCATAAAAGTGACCCAAAAAATTTGGAAGTTAAAGATGACGGTGAAACATGAGTTTGGGCTGGGATTTGGGGATGAAGAAGTGGGATTGATGTAAAATTTAGTTTGTTTGATTGTCTTGTTGCCTATAACTGTTGATAAGTTTGGTTGACCGAAATTTTAAAAAAATGGAGATGAAGGTAATAAAATTAAAGAAGAAAATGGAGATGAAGGTACAGTAAGGAAGAAGATGGAGATGAAAGATTTATATTGGTATGTCACCAAAATGGAGTAAGGAAGAGATGGAGATAAAAGGGCAATTTAGGTAATTTACCAATTTAATAGAACAATTGACGAAATATGTTAAGTGGTAGTATTACCAGAACAAAAGGTTTATATTAGGTAGTTTGTAAACTAAAAATTTTATTAGGTAGTTTTTTTTTTCTTTTCAAAAAGTGACCTTTAATAGGTAGTTTGTGACGATTTTTCCTTAGTTTTATTTGTAAAGTCATATTTGAGTGTCCCTTAATAGGAGTAGTTAACCTAGCATTTGGAATGAATTTGGGTATAAGCCTATGGAAAACCATGGTAGTGTGACTACATGTAAGTGCATTTCAGCTTGATAATTTTTTTGAGAACTATTTAATGCTTCGAATCGTCTGCGGAAGTTAGATCAGTTGCAATAGACAAGGTCTTGATGCTGCGGGAGATAATCCAAGAGCTTAATAATTAAGATAAAGAAATTAGCATTGCAATTTATGTTTAGCATTTTTAGCTATTAAATTTCTTAAACCTGTTAACTATGATATATATTATATTAAGTAAACTACAATTCCTACCGCCTCTAATCCTATGTTTGAGTTATTTTAGCCCCTTACTTATTTCAAACCGACAAACATATTTCAAATTAAACTAGCTTACAAGAATTGGACAAGCATTCACACACTCAACCTTATTTGCCCACTAGCCTAAGTTGCTTCTTTGGGCTAAGGGATTTGTGAGTTTATATTTTGGTTTGAAGTATATTGTGTTTGATTTCCAAGGAACTTGCACGATATTCTGACTTGACCTATCTCAGAATTAAAAAACTTAATAAAATAATTTATGATGTCACAGCTTAGATTTTTGGCGACACCTAAGCGTAATCTATAGTGTCTAATGGGAAGCGACACGTTAGGTTTTGAGCTATAGTGCTAACAGTCATGGTATCGAGGCAAATGTGATGCGTTTAATGTTTTACAGGGGACACCATAGATGTTTTTTGTACTATTGTGGGGGAAAGCCGAGGGTTTGGGGCGATCACGGTACTTCATAGAATTAAGAAGGATTTTCATTTTTAGATTTAATTTAATTAGGGGTTAGGTTTCTTGATGGAGAGAAAAAAATTAGGGAGAGAAAGTAGAGAGAGAAACCTCAAGAATCTCTATTGTTGAATCAACAAGAGCTATAAAAACTTGATTTTGGTAACTTTGTATCTCTTATTCATCTCCTTAGCCATCTTTCTACTCTCTCTCTCTGTCTCTATTTACTTGGTACATTTCTTTTTGCAGGTCTCCAATACCTAAGTTTGACCGTTAATATTCTAAATATGTATTTATTTAAATTATAAAAATTAGATATTGATAAACTTCACATTGTGACGAATCTAGCAATATCTCATATGACTACGAAGTATTTTATACATTATCAAGTTGTCGTAAAAATTAGTCAAAGCTTTTTACCGTTGACCCCCAAAAAGGAAATATAGCAAATTATTAGAGACAGAGGGAGTATATAGTTTTGGGAAATTTTATGGGAATAATTCCATCTTTCGATGATTTGCTCGAAGTGGTCCGAAATTTTGTTTGACTATGTATAATCCCACCTTTCACTTAATATTTTCATTTTGGTACATTTTACAAGTGACTTGTTATTCAAGCCACATAAAAACAATTAATACTACTAAATTAAAATTCCTCTAAAATATCAAATGTTGTTGGAGATGGTATACTATTTTTCGTTAAAAAAATAAAAAATATATAAAATATTAAAAGATTGAGTGAAGAAGAAGGATAAGGTGGGGAACGATAGCGTTATGGTGGACATGTTCGGATCTTTGAAGGTTTATGAGTGGTAGGATTGGTTGTTGTCAATGGCAAGATGAGTGGGTGGTGGATGGGCGTAGAGGAGATGTCGTGGTTGGTGGTGTTTAAGGTAAGTTTTGAGGTGATTTTCTAGGTTTTTAGTGGTTTTTAAAATTTCGGGGTTGGTTTGAATAGTTGCGGTAGAAACTAAGTTATTTTTCGGGTTGTGGACAGATATTGTTGGATTATTGAGGTGGATTAAATGGTGGGATTGTAGTTGCTATAGGTGATGGTGTTGTGGGGCAATGATTGTTTAACGGATAAATATTGGACATGGTGGTGTATGCGACGGGGTGGTGGTGGTGCTTGAAACGTTTGCAGTGTTTGTCATGGGTGAATCGTTGGGGGTGATGGGAAAAAAGTAGTTTCACGATAATAATTAAAATTAAAATTATGTAATTAAACATAAATTTTAGATTTAAAATTTGCGAAAGTAAGAGGAAAGGAAGTACAAGTGATGTAATGGGTTTCCTTAAATGCAATAATTAAAAACTAAAATTACACTAATTTGATTAATTAACTAAAACTTAAAATTTAAATAGCTTGTTCTTATAGGTGGAAAACATTGATTTTAGTAGTCCCACTTTTCATACACTTGAAAATAACAGTCCTACCTTTCGATTATCTCACAACAGTTCCACCTTTATGCCTTATTTTCTTTTATTGGTTTTTTGCCGTTAACAACTTAATTTGTAGGTAACCTTAACAAATGGCATTACGTGATTGGTGGATTTTTTTAAAAAAAAATTAACAAAAACAAAATAACAAAATAAGAAAAACAAAAAACAAAACAGCAACTACCCACCACCCTCTCTTAGGACTCGCTCTACTCCTCAACCCCCACCTCAAAAACGTAGAAAAAAAAATCCTCTTCAAAGGCAACAACACCTTCATCTTCTTTCTCCTCCCATCTCCGTCATTTCGATCTCTCTCTACTATACCATTCCTTTCTCTCTCCTCCTTGAAATCCCCTTCTTCCTCGATCTTTCCTTCCTCTCCCCTCCCCTAGAACACCTTAAACCCACCTTCAATGCCCAAAAATCGAGAAGCCCGAAAACCGAGACACCCGGCACCATTATTGACATCACCTTCTTCTTCTTTTCTTCTTTGCTCGAAATTTGAGTTTTTGTGTTTATATATGGATTTTGATTAGTGGCGGTGTTCAGTTGGGTGTTCTAATTAGTTGTTTTGGTTGGGTTGCTATTTATTGGAGGTGGTGGTGTTGGAGGTTAGTGGGTGGCTGGGTTGGTTATTAGGGTTTGAGTGGGTGGGTGGATGGTGGCTGGGGTTTGAGTAGAGCTGTTAAAAACTGGCACGACTCGCTAACTCGACCTGAACTCGACACGCCATTAGCGAGTATGGGTCGAGGTCTTCAACCCGTTTAAGTACACGGGTTGGCACGACTCGACCCGCCTAATAAGCGGGTAAGGTTAGGGTTTAGGATGGTAACCCATTTATCAACCCGCTTAATCTAAATTGAAATACAACCTAATACCTGCACACAATCGAGCATTTAACTTTGCTGCTATTGCTACTATATTAATTAATATTGATGTATTTGGAAGTTGGAACTCTAATTGCCTAATTGTTATTGATGTATTTGGTTTGTTAATTTTTATCTTTCAACAATTTGCTATTTGGTTTGTAAATCTAATTTAAGTACTACGTACTAAGTTACTTACTAGTAGTACTAGACTACTAGTTACTATTTAGGAATTTTGAAGCTTTTGAACTTTGATTATGGCATAGTCGTTGAAGGTTTGAGCCTTTGAGAATTGAGATAACTAGATTAGTACTCTTAAAAGTTAAAAGTACGTGAGTTAAATAGGTTAGGCGGGTTGTGTCGAGTTAGCCGGGTACCCGGCACGCCGAGTTAGAGTTGGGTTGTGTGACCCTTTTAACTAAATAGGTAGGGTTACCGTCAAGGGTGCCCAACCCGTTTAATTGCCAACCTGACTCGAGAATGACACGGCACGACTCGTTTAACAGCTCTAGGTTTGAGTGGGTGGTAGGGGCTCTTTTGTGGTGAGGCTCAATATTTTAGGTGGTGGCCAGATGATTTTTTAGATGTAATTCGAGTGATGTCGGTGGGTTGTGATTCTGGTGGGTGGTGCGTGGTGTGGTGGTAAATGGGAGGTGGTGTAGGTGGTAGGTATGGTGGTTTAGTGATAAGTGCATATTTTACATACATTCTACCCTCAAGCCCGATTGGATTTTAACTCTTATTTAGCTTTTTTGAGCCGTTTCTACTAACTTTGGCATTTTAGCGCCTTCTTGTGTTCTTTGTGATAATGTGCAGGATTTGATGTTATTAGTCATATACCGTGCTATATTGGAAGACTTGGAAGGTTAGTAGGGAGCTTTGGACTATTTAGGAAGCCTTGGAAGAATTTAGGAAACATTAGAGAAGGAATTAGGAGTAAACGAGTTTAAAAGGCGGAACTCTCGGGTCGAGGGCAACGGCCCCGGGTACTTGGCATTCACCCCGGGTCTGCTGGGACTTCTTCTCTAAGGCTCCTTCTGGCCTCTTGGGCTTTGCTATATATTGCCTTTGTTCCTAGGCTATTGTACGTACTTTACACTTTTATTTAAATTCCTAAATCTAGTTGTAAAAATTTTCAATCGTTCAATTAATACTAGCGGGTGCAAAAAATTCCGATTCCGAATTTCTGTTCCGAAAATCCGGATATCTTTTTAAAATCCAGGAAAATCGGACCAAATAACCGGTTTAAAAAAACAGATACCGGAATGGAATTTAGAAAATTCAAATTTCTGATTTTTAAGGAAAACAAAAATTGGATAACCGGTTTTCCGATCCGATTTTTTCTAAAAGAATAATGAAGTACTTAAAAGAGATTTGATTAAAAATCCGGATCCAGAATTCCGTTTTCTGATCCGGAGTTTCCGGATATCTAGAATTCTGGTTTTATTCGGAACGGATACGGAATAAGATTTTTCGATTCCGAAAAACCGGATATTTAGTTTTCCGGATCGGAAAATTTCCGATATTCGATTTTGCACACCCCTAATCAATATAATTCCATGTTTTGTTTCAATTCTCTCTTTGGTTATTAATATAGTTCATGTTCTTAGAATTATTTCTTGTTATTAGATTTACTTTTGTTTGCCTTAAAATTCATGTTAATTAGTTTATTTAATTCAATCATGTTTTTAGTATTAGTTTTTAATATCGATTTGATTCCTACGATTTTCATATGTGTGAATAGTTTAATTTCTAGGACTAGGCGATCCATGAACCATCCCAATGAATTGTTTGGTAGCCGATTAGTATAATTTATGTTGTTTCTGAATTCCTATTATCAATTTACATTGCTTGCAATCAAATTGTGGCCAGTTGTAGTTGTTAGTCTGATAATTGTCGAAATTGATGCCGAGATGTGAGATTATTATAATTAGATCATAGGGATAATAGGAAAAACGAGTCTAAGCGAGCGAGAGCCGTTAGAGGAGGAGTCTAGATTTGAGAGAAATAGTGTGCCTTAATTCAGGGCATTGTTTATCTGTTAATAGGTTGTTAATCAGTTTCTTGTCGGTTTATGGTGAACTAATGTCTTAGGCTTAATTTATTTGATTGAATTTATTTGTGTTTGATTCCCGATTTTAGTGTTAATTAGTGTCTTAGTTAATCACCAAATCAAAGACCCCTTATAACAGAATAGCTTTCAGAATTAGTACAAATTCAGTGTCTCCTTGTGGATTCGATCCCTGCTTCCCTAACTACATTAGTTGGAGTTGTAGGTCTATTTTTAAAAGGTACGCGACTAGCCCTTTCATGTAGTTGGTTTTGAGTGTGAACAAAAAGGGAGGAAATTGTAATTAAAGTTTTTGATTTTAATCATTTTTATCAATTGAAAAAACAAAAATATTGAAAAAATGGAATAAGGTAACCTGAAATTCAGGTCACTAGGAAAAAAGACCAATAAAAGAAAATAATGTAGAAAGTTAAGATTGTTATGAGATAATCGAAAGGTAGGATGGTAATTTTTAATTGTGTGAAAGGTGAAATTATTAGAATCAGTTTTTCCTTTATAGATTACTAGTAAGTAATAACAAGCTAGGGACCTGATGTGGCATGACAAGTCAGCTGCCACGTGTCGACCTCTGAGTGGACCACGTGTCCCTATTTCTATTATAAGATGATGACATGGGATTGCCACGTGGCAGTGATGAGTCTGCCATGAGTGGACCATACACCGCCACGTGTCATCCTACAATTGGACCACGAGTCCTTAAATGCCAGCATGGGATTGCTACGTGGCAGTGATGAGTTCGCCATGAGTGGGCCTCACACTGCCATGTGTCATCTTCTGACTGGTCCATATGTAATCCTACATTTGCCACATGTCAAGCCCCTATTCGCCGATAAAAAAAGAGCTAAGACAAACCATGGAGCCTTAAAAGCTTGGTGCTAAAAGCCCATAAGGCAAATGAAGGAAAGTAATTAAAGAGATGAGGACAAGTGTCGCGATCTCATTGGATAAGAAATTGTACTTGAGGCTATAAATAGCCCACAAAAATCTGATAAAAAGTACACACAAGATTAAGACAAAAACACTTACTAAAAGGGGAAAACTTCTCTCTATAACTTCTCTCTAGAATTGTTTACTTGTTGATTATTGTTCACTTACTCTCCTACAAATCAGTCCATTCACGCATCCAGTCTTCGTCAGCGAAATCCTCACAGTCCCTATCCCACCTCATTGCTTTAGCAACAACATTTGGCGCCGTCTGTGCGGAATTCCTACTGAGGATGAGACCAGATACCTAGACTAGACTGGCAATTACCAAACTGGCGAAGGTACTGGCTCACCGAGAAGAACACAAGAACAAGCTGATTTTGGAAACCAACCTTTGACCATGAGTCAGCTCAAGAGTATCTTGGCTGGGTTCCAAGAGAAACTGGCGGAAACTCTACGGGAGTATTCCACCAAGAAAACTCAAGAGAAGGTTGACACACAACACCCTTCATCTTCAAAGATGAAAGGTGTGATGATTGAGGAAGGCCAAGGCCAGGAGAGATTAACTTTCCATGAGAAAGTTGAGAAATTGAGAAAGGACCGAACACCGCTGAAAACCCATTGGGGTGCAGTGAAGAAGTACCCTGTCACTCCCAGATTTAAGCCTAAACGAGAGTTGGCAGGTAAGGAACTTGGATCTAGCAAGATACAAACTGATGCTAGAGAACTCATTGAGTTCAAGAAAGCCATTGCAAGTGATGCTCGGGAGTATTTGGAGCAAAAGAAATCATCTAGCAGAGATGCAAGAGAATATCTTGATGCCAAGAAAGTCTCTAGTATGGACACAAGAGAATATCTGAAGGCTAAGAAAGCCTGGAAGGAAGGAGGCCGACCTGGTTCATCTGAATAATCATCGACTAGGGAGATGACTGACTCCCATAATGTTTCCTTGGATTCAGGAGAACATGCAAGTCTACGAGATTTAATTGAAAAGAAGAAAGTTGATAAGGCCGATCAGTGCAGAAAAGAACAGATGATCAGGTATTGGGAGGATGTAGGCAAATCAAATAATCCTTGCCGAGAGTCAACAAAGGCTACCTATAACCCTACGGGGGTTATTGGACAAACGCCTAATAACACAATGATGGAATGGAAGACACCGTTCTCCATGCCCATCATGATGGCTCCGCGTCCCAATAAGTTTAAAATGCCTCAAATTGAGCCATTTGACGGGACAACTGATCCGGAGGAGCATCTGGCTACCTACAAACATTTGATGTACTTTCAGGGTCCAGATGATGTAACCTGGTGCCGATACTTTCCGGCAACTCTGAAGGGAATTGCCCAAAAATGGTTAAATAGCCTCCCAGATCAATCAATTAACAATTTTCATGAACTAAGTACGATCTTTGTACATCATTTCATGGCTAACAAAAGGGAGAGGAAGACCAGCATGCATCTGGCCAAAATAGTTCAAGGAGAAAAGGAGTCTCTAAGAAGTTATGTACAAAG
Organism: Suaeda aralocaspica; assembly: GCA_016808085.1. Taxonomy (NCBI): domain Eukaryota; kingdom Viridiplantae; phylum Streptophyta; class Magnoliopsida; order Caryophyllales; family Amaranthaceae; genus Suaeda; species Suaeda aralocaspica. The sequence goes on along the minus strand of PYUH01000067.1, from coordinate 803,489 downwards.
ATTCAATCTGGAATCTTTGCAAATCCCCAATTTATCTGAAGGTGTGGCCTTCGATAACTTCTTTAGAGGTCTCCGAGACGGAACTTTTAAATTTGATGTTGTAAGAAGAAACTGCAAAACGGTGAAAGGAATTCTGGAAGAAGCTGAATGTTTCATTCATGCTCAAGAGCTCTGTGCTTCCACCAGGAAGGACAGGAGGGATGATAGAAAGAGTGAACCACACTCTAAACACAAGGACCAAAAGAAACATGCCACCTGGGCAACTAGGACATCAGGCAAGGGAGGAAACTTCCAAAATAAGAAAAGAAAGTCTAATGATGGTCCTAAGATAGAGTTCACCAAAGATCTCTATTCAGTTTTCAGAGAAATTCGTAACAAAGTTGAGATTGATGATCCACCACCTCTAAGAACTGCCAAGGAAGATAGGGACTCAAGTAAATATTGTCACTTTCACAAAGATACGGGGAAACATACTAATGATTGCTTCAATCTTAAGAGAACCCTTGAATCTCTCGCCATCAAGGGAAAATTTTCACAACACCTGATCAAATTCCAGGACAAGAACACTAAACAGAAGATGGAATTCAAGGCTATTAAGCCTAAAGATGGTGCGGAGACCGAAGAGGATGTGGTGTATGTCATCTCCGGTGGGTTTGCAGCTGGCGGACCAACCCTTCGAGGGAATAAAGAGTACTTACGGAGTCTCTCCCGAGAAGGGTCACCGGAGATGGGGCATGATGCTAAGGTCAAATTCCCAGAAGTTATGATCAGTGATAAAGACCGAGGCAATGTCCGTACACCACATGATGATCCCTTGGTGGTGGAACTGAAAGTGGCCAATATGAGGTTCAAACGAATATTGATAGACACTGGCAGCTCATCTGACATCATTAGTTATGCTTGCCTCAAAAAATTGAAGTATGATGTGTCTACCTTGGAACCTATCCATCACCCGATTATTGGTTTCGGGGGAGGAGTAATCAACCCTTTGGGTACTGTCTCCCTACCAGTAAGGATAGGGGAAAAGGAATGTGCAAGGAACATGGTCGTCAAGTTCCTGGTGGTCAAAGAGCTGTCAGCTTACAATATAATTATGGGACGACCAACCTTGAACGCCTCCAGGGCAGTAATTGTTACACATCTCATGCTCATGAAGTATGAGTGTAACAATGGAACTGTAGGAACTCTTCGTGGGGATCAACAAATGGCCTGAGGATGTTATATCACCACTCTTAAACCTACTGCTTGGGTTGAAGAGGTGGAAGAGCCAACGAAGAAAAGGAAGACCAAGCGAATGGTTAAAAATGAACTAATGGCCATCCATAATTTGAGCCAAGTAACTCGGCCTCAGCCAGTTGGTAAACACGAAGATTTCGTTCTTGACGAAGTCAAGCCTGACAGAACAGTCAAGGTAGGCCAGGCCCCAGACGACCATGTTGGGGCAGAGATGAGGAAGCTACTGAGAGAGTTCAAGGATGTCTTTGCATATGAGGTGGAGGAGATGCCAGGCATTGATCCAAGTATAGCTGTACATAAGTTGAATGTAAAGCCCGATGCTAAGCCAATCCGTCAAAAGAAGAGAAATATGGGCGAACTTCGCAATAAGGCAGCAGAGGAAGAAGTGAATAAGCTTTTGGAGGCAGGATTCATTAGACCATGCCAGTATCCTGACTGGGTGGCTAACGTAGTCTTGGTTCCAAAGCCAAACGGTACCATGAGGATGTGTGTCGATTATACTGATCTTAACAAAGCTTGTCCAAAGGATAGATTTCCTTTTCCAAAGATCGACCGATTGGTTGATTCAATGGCAGGGCATGCATTGTTGAGTTTTATGGATGCCTACTCAGGATTTCACCAAATTCCTCTATGGGAGGAAAATCAAGAAAAAACAGCCTTTGTAACTGAAAAGGGTCTATATTGCTATACAAGGATGCCATTCGGTCTTAAAAATGCTCCAGCAACCTTCCAACGTTTGGTAAATGAAGTTTTCAAACACCAGTTGGGACGGAATATTGAAGCATACATCGATGACATGATTGTCAAGAGCAAAGAGATGAAAGATCATGTGGCGAACTTAAGAGAAACCTTCGAAACATTAAGGAGATATAAGATGAAGTTGAACCCAAAGAAGTGTGTTTTTGGGGTAACTTCTGGAAAATTTTTGGCCTTTCTTGTGGATGAACGAGGGATCGAGGTTAATCCAGACAAAGTCAAGGTTGTGCTGGATATGACCTCTCCTCGGAACGTTAAAGAGGTGCAGAAACTGAACGGATGCCTAGCTGCTCTTGGCAGATTCCTATCGAGGGCAGGTGATAAATGCCATTATTTCTTTGATACGATCAAAAGAAAGGCAAAATCAGGCAAGGGTAGTCCTTTGTTCGAATGGACAGAGGAAGCCGAGTCAGCCTTCATTCATTTGAAGGAGCACCTACATACTCTCCCAAGATTAATCAGTCCCATTGAAAGAGAAACTTTATTTATTTATTTAGCGGTAACAGACCATGCACTCTCAGCCGTTCTGTTAGATGAGAGAAATGGGGTCCAATATCCAGTATACTTTGTGAGTCGCGTACTCCAAAATGCTGAGATCAGATACGCTCTGATTGAAAAGTTTGGACTTGCATTGTTCATGGCAAGCCAGAAGTTGAGGCCCTATTTTCTTTCTCATAAAATCGTTGTATACACTGATCAACCGCTCAAAAAAGCTCTGTCCAAGGAAACTTCCGGAAGAATGCTCAAGTGGGCTCTGGAAATGGACTCATTTGACATCACCTTCGAACCAAGGAAAGCTATTAAGGGCCAAGCTTTCGCCGATTTTATAGTTGAAATGACAAGGACGCCTATGGAAAAACCAAGTATTGATCACTAGACCTTATATGTTGATGGCTCATCCACTCAGAATGGATGTGGGGCAGGTATTATTTGTAAGTCACCTGAGGGTGACATCTACGAATATGCCATGAGATTCAAATTTTAAACATCAAATAATGAGGCTGAGTATGAGGCATTGATTGCCGGAGTCAAATTGTGCCGAGCTGCTGGGGCAAAAAAGATAGAAGCAAGGTCAGACTCTCGGCTTATTGTGAGCTAATACTTCGGCGACTATGAGGCTAGAGATGCTAACATGGCCAAATATTTGAACATACTTCAAGAGGAAGTGAAAGGACTAGACAAGTTTGAAATCATGCTAATTCCAAGGTCTGAGAATAATCAAGCATATGCTCTTTCCAAGTAGCAAGCTCCGCAGTTGGTGAGAATCCCCGAACAGTTTTTTGGGAAGTTAAAGAGAAAAGAAGCATAGAGGAGATGGAGGTTAACTTCATCAGCCGAGGAAGTTCTTGGATGGATGAGATTATTGACTACAAAACCAATGGAACCTTGCCAAACGATCCACAACAAGCAAAATATGTGAAAGCTAGAGATGCATGGTTTGTTTTATGGCAGGGGCAATTATGCAAGAAGTCTTTTACTCATCCGCTACTAAATTGCATCACCCCAGAAAAAGGAAAGGAGGTTCTTGAAGATATCCATGAGAGGTTTTTGTGGCTCTCATATAGGGGGAAGGGCGCTGGCAGAAAAGGCATTAAGAACTGGGTATTACTAGCCTAGTCTGAGACATGATGCAATGACCTATGTCAAAAGATGTAAGAAGTGTCAGCTGTTCAGTAATTTACCACAAAAACCCAATAACTTGAAACCAATTTTGAGCCCAATACCTTTTACTAAGTGGGGAATGGACATTCTTCGTCTATATCCACAAGCATCAGGACAAAGGAAGTATTCGATAATGGTCCTCAGTTTGAGACTCCGCAGTTAAGAGTATGGCTAGAAGATCAAGGCATCTCAACTCATTTTGCCTCAGTTGGCTATCCACAAGCCAATGGACAAGTGGAGGCCTTCAACAAGATCATCAGCACGGGAATGAAGAAAAAGTTGAATGCTGCCAAAGGTTTATGGGTGGACGAATTGTACAATGTCCTCTGGTCTATCAGGACAACAACAAAGAATTCCATAGGGGAAACCCCATTTATGCTTGTGTATGGATCGGAAGCAATTCTCCCCATCGAAATGTGTGAGCCTACTCTAAGAATTATGTTATATGATGAAGGGGCTAACTGGGAAATGATGAAGGCCACCTTGGACATGTTACCTGAAGTTAGAGGCAATGCTTTACTTAGGCAAGAAGTGTACAAGCTAAAAATGGCAAGAGAACATAACAAGAGGGTAAACCATAGGCCAATGAAGTTAGGGGATCTTGTGCTGAGGAAGCTGAAGTCAATTGGGAGAGCTGATGAGCAGGGCAAACTTACTCCTAATTGGGAAGGTCCATACAAGATAATTGAAGTGCTGAGAGATGGAACCTATCGCTTACAAACTCTGGATGGGTATGAAGTACCCAGAACCTGGAATGCAAATAATCTGAAAAAATACTATTTATAAACTTGGTTTCAAGAAGCGATAGTGTAAGGCCATGTTCCCACCTATTTGATCCACGTTGATCAATGGGGAAAGAAATTTCATGTTGTACTGAATTGGCTACGGGCCGCAATTAATGAAATTTCTTCTTCCTCTAATGTTCGCCTCTATATATCAAGTTAATACCTGTTTAAATAGATGCTGACCTCAGCACTCAAGGGCACAGCCCCACACTTAACTATGAGTTAAAACTTGCTTAACAGTTTTGAAAGCAATAAGGGTAGGATCTTGAAAATTAACCATCGGTTAATACTTGGAGGAAAAAGCAATACGAGACTTTTACCTCCCTTAGGTGATTACGGATCACCAAATCGATTTTAAAGGTCCAAGATTCGGTCTTAAGATGAAAATTCTTACTGTAAACAAACTAATAACAATCTCGATCCCTATGTTTAGGGGCAATCAATATGGTTTGATTGATTCATCACCTCTAAAGAGAAATAAATCAATCAAAGTCTAAAGTTTGTAAACACAGGGATCTTATTGATTGAAAGAATAATATAACGGTTGAAGCGATGAATCTCAACAGGTTAGGACATCTAACTGGTTACATCTGAAGTTACCGGATGTGCCAAAAGTGGGTTAAAGAACATTCAATTAGGTCACCCAAAAGGGGACCAAACACCGGATGTGCCAAATATGGGTTTGGACACATTCGATTAGGTCACCAAAAGGGGACCGAGTTTAATGTTAAAAACACTAAGTTTGACACGTCTGGTGTCATTAAATAAGATACATTCGGTGTCAGGTCACCAAAAAGAGACCAGGTCAAATGATAGAAACACTATGTTTGGCACATCCGGCGTCATTAAGTATGACACATCCGGTTTTATTAAAGTGTGACGCATCCGGTGTCAAAACACCTAAAAAAACAAAAAAAAAAAAAAAAAAAGGTTAAGTCTACCAACAAAATCACTAACTTCGACACATCCGGTGTCATGCGATTACCCGGATATGTCAAAATATACTGTAAACACTTAACAAATATTTGGTTCATCTAAAAATCCCTAAGTCAAAGTTGAATCTCAATGCTTATTTATAGGGGTTATGACTGGTGGGTGAAATCTTTGAGAGGGATTTCTAACAATTCCTAAGTCATCTAAAATCTTTAAGTTAAAATCTTTGGTTCATCCTTTAAATGTCAAATCAGAACAACTTATACTTTAAATCTCTAAGTGATTTATAGTCTAAAATTCTGAGACCAATGATCAATGGTTCATGATTTGTGTTTCTAAGAAAATTTATCTTCATAAATTCTAAGGGATATGAATAAAAAAAACTGCAAATATTTCTTAGTAAAAACACTTAGAAATATAAAACGTGTTTTGCAAATGAATTGTATCCAGACCTGCGAAATTTCTAAGTAAAAACACTTAGAAACATATAAGATGCTTTGCAAATGAATTGTATCCACCATTAAAAAATTGCAACGAAAGTAAACAAAGTAAAGGGATGGATTGATAAAATATGCTTAAAAGCATAAATGTATAATATAATTGGTTTAAAAAACCAACGTTGAATAAATTGTTAAAAGATTGTACAATACAACAAGTTATAAATTTAAAAGAAAAAAATCAAGGAGCAATTGGTGCAGGATGATCTATGGTAGTGGACGTAGTAGTGTCTGCTCCTGCTCCATCCTTCTCCTTGTCCTCTTCTTCATCTTCGGCTTCCTCCTCTTCGTCTTCGGCGTCAGAGGGGCAGAAAGGGCTGGGAGGAGTGTCCCCACATAATTTGGCTAGGTGAGCCCTTGTTGCATAATCCAGTCTTTTTTCAAAGTACTGGAATGGGACATACTCCTCGAGGCCGAGTGTCCAAGCCTCTGCAATCCTTTGTCTGGTAGATTCTTCCCCTTCCAGATATTTTTGGACTGCAAATTGTCCGGCTTGGTTTAGTTCCTCCTCTTTCTTTTTCTCAACCTCTTCAAGCCGGACGTTAGCTTCTCTTAGTTGCTCATTTAATGCAGCAACCTTCTTCTCAGCCTCTTCAGCCCTCAACTCGGCGTCCCTCTTGTCGGAGACCATCTGCTCCAAGTCCAGCTCCTTCTTTCTGTACTCCTCCAACTCGGTCCGTAGCTCCATGTTCCTTTTAGCCATGACCAAGTTCTGCTCTTTGGCCTGTCCCAAAGAAGCAGACAGCTCATTCACAGCGTGTGAATTTTGAGCTTGGATTCTGCGGACTTCTTCGCTTAAGTACGACTCGCAGATGGTTTGCATTCGGGCCGCCTTTGCCCTCTCTTTCTTGGTTTGAGCAACCAATTTTTGTAAGTATTGAATCCGAAAGATGATCTGTCAAAAGAAAAATCCACAAGTTAGCAAAAATCCACTAAGTAATAAAATGGCAGAATTAAAGATACAGTTGAAAGTTGGTAACAAAAGAAAGTATAATAAATAATTTACCTCAATACAACTGTTGAAACATGGACCTAGCTGCCCATCAAGGATGCCCCTTAACGACTTCTTGTACTCTTTATCTCCATAGCGGAGAACCTCCCTAACCAACTCCTTCTTGTAGTTGGAGTCGAAGGTTTTAGAGGTAGAAGGGATGTCACCTTCCTCGTCTAGGAAGTACTTCTCAGAGTCAGCCACATCTGTAGTGGGAAATGGAATAATTATAGTCGAGGGTCTCTAGGAGATGTAATAGAGTCTCCAGAACGAGTACTCGAGACGGATGTAACAACGTTACGTGCAAACTTAATACATGTGGCTATAGCCGAGTCGAGGAACTCCAAGGACATGTTCTCCCTAATGGCCTCCTGCATCCCGGCCGCCGGATCCTTGACAGGAGGAGGAAGATCATTTGGATCCTGGAGTGAGGGATCCTGATCAGTTCCTCTAATGGTTTGGCCAGCACGTCTGGCCTCGTCCTGCTCGACCGGATCCATCAGGCCGGTCTCAGTTTCGTAGGGATTGTCAAAGGCAGGGTCCCTTTGAAGGCTGCTAGTCGTTCGGACAGCCTTGTCCTTCCTCTTGTAGGGGACCTCCTTCGAGGAAGGACTCTCCCCAACCGGCTTACTTGGGGTTGACGCCGGAGAGGATTCGGTGCTGGCCAGTGACGCTGGCCTTTTCTTCTTGGGTGGGGGATTGATGGAGAGTGGAGTAGAACTCTCCTTCCTTTTCATCTTGGTAGGGAGAGCTTTAAGCTTCTCCTTACCCTTATCTTTTTTCTCTTTACCCAGCACTAAAGGCCGGGTATCTCTGGTCGACTGCAAAACCACAAAGATAATTTAGTAAATTATTACCCACACAAAGCAATTAACATTCCAAATAAGTAAACTTGTAAGAAAAATAAGTTGTGGAAATTTCAAAGAACAAAGTCAATAAACTCTGACACATTCGACAACAACAGTTCATGCCGAGTGTGCCAAACTTGCATTAACACACCCTCAACCCAGTGACACAAGTCCTTAGCCACATCTACACATTCGGTGACACAAGTCAAGACCGAATGTGCCAAAACAGCATTAACATGAGCTTTACTCGGTCAAGTTCTAAAAGATCGAGTGGTGTCCACGTGGAAGCAGATTCGACACATTCGGCCTCAATGAAAGATACCGAATGTGCCAAATCTCCAGGTTAACACACAAAACTCGGCCTACTATCACTTAACCAAGTGCACCCTTTTTGAGGAAATATTTGACACATTCGGTGTCAGAAATGACACCGAATGTGCCAAAACTGCACTTACACACGTTCAACTCGGCCTCATAATTTCTGACCGAGTTGAATCACACGCAAGCATAATTCGACACATTCGGTGTCATTAGTTGACACTGAATGTGCCGAACTGTTTTATGATTAAATCTTGTTCGGCCTCTGAAACAAGGCCCAGTTACTATCTTTTAAAAAAAAAATAAAAGAAGAAAATATAAATAAAAATTAATAACAAAAATCAACAGTAACAATTACACAATGACAAACAATAAGAAACATGTAAAAATATTGGGCTTTGTACATCAATGAAAGGAAACACTTATGTTTTTTAAAAATTATAAAAACCTAAAACCAAAAAGAGGTTGACACATTCGGTATCATTTGATGCTACCGAATGTGCCAAAACCAAGGTCACATGTTTTGCATTCGGTCTTCCCGAGGGAGACGGAATGCAATCATAGTGAAATAATATTTGGCACACTCGGCATCATGCGATGACGCCGAATGTGCCAAATCCTGGTTTACCCTTGTTATATCCGGCCTTATTTAAGGAGACCGAATATAATCATAGGGTTGTAAATTTTGGGATATCCGGTGTCAAAACAAAGACACCGGATGTATCCAGTACTTATTACCAGTAAAGAATAGTAGTAATACAAACACAGAAAATAACATAAAATAGTAAGTGAATGAATGCCGAATCTAATTAATAAGCAATAAAATTTGGCACACCCGGCGTCTGATAAGAACACCGGATGTGTTACATAGTCTTTCAAATGAATAAAATAATTTTTAAGTATAATGTATCCGGCATCAATAAGAATACTTCTTAATTAAATGGTTACAAGTTAATTATTACAAGGTATAATAACTGTAAGTTACATTGTAAAAAAGAAAAAATAATAATAATAAATAAATAAATAAATAAATCAAAACAAAGAGAAGCCGAATGAAATGAGGGTGACAAGACTTTTGGCAAGTCCGGTATCTATACCTCCGTAGTTTGCCTCTTCTGAAGAGGCGTCTTCTCTTTCGATTGTGCAAGACGACGAAGGAATTCAGCCTGGTCCATCTTGCCTTTTTTCTCGTCAGGTAGTTTGTTTAAAGCTTTTTCTGCAAAAATAAGACCGAATTACTTACACTTAACAAATTCAATGATAAAAACAATGCAAAAAAAAAAAAAGAAAGAAAGAAAGAAAAGGTAACCTACCAGCATCACCACCATACACTAACCCACAAGCTTCAAGAAACTTGTGGTTAGTGAAAAGAAATTTGAAAGGAATCCGTTTGGAGGGAATCTCATAAGTCATCCCTTTCCATTTAGCAGTTGTTTTTCTAAATAAATCTAAAATGGCTAAGTCATTTCTATTTAGTTTGGGTGAGTTGGACACTTTGCCTTTGAACTTAGGACATAAGTTCCATTTACTCATCCTAGCAACAAAATCAGGGTCTTCATACTTAATGAAAACAAAATCACCTCGTCAAGAGGTAGCCTTATTAGACTTCTCAATGGCGGTAAAATAATCGTCATCATTAGCCAAAGTAAACCAGCCTTGTTTACATCCGGCAGCCTTAGTTACTTTATGCATATGTACAAAGGCTGCCGAAGAGGGTCTAAGATTATTTAATTTACAAGTGGCAGCATAAGTTACAATATGATGCCATGAATTTGGGGTCAACTGACATAAACCTAAGTCATAACGATTAAGAAGATTTAAAAAGAAAGGAAGAAAGGGAATTGAAACGCCCATGTCTATCATAGACATATCGATGCCGAAGCATCCCTCTGGGGCACTAAGAAGGGAATCCCCCTTCTTAGGGAGAATAAGTTGGAAGCTTTTGTGATTAATAAAAGAATTACCATAAAGGACAATGTTAATGTNGATGTCCTTGATAGCCTCCCATCTCACCAAAGCAATCTCTGGTGTGGGATAGGTGGTGGGTTTACGGGGAGGTGCCGTGACCTCGGTCTCAGAATCAATAGCCGAGTGTCCTGATTCAGTTTTATTTGCAGATCTCTCCATCTCTTCAATGGAGTTTGCTGGGTCCTTGCTTGTAAATATCCTTGAAGTAGTTTGTTTGGTTCTTGCCATGTCTTCCTGCACAGGAAGGAATGAAAGATTCGGTGACCCCAATGAAGAAAGAATATTTGGAGCATTAGAATATTGGGAGCCATGTGATGAACCCTGACCCACTCCTACTTGCTTATTACTAGGAAAAATCAAAAACTGAGTACAAGCATTAAGAGGAGAAGACGAACTAGAAGACATGATAGAATAATTAAAGAAAAATAAAATGAAACCGGATCAGGTAATAGTTACCTGAGTAAAGAAGTTGCTAGATTAAGGATCTGAAAACATTGTTCACTGCCTGAGCTTCGCCTGAAATCGCCTAAACTCACCGGAAATCGCCTTTGGAAAAATTCTTAAATTTCTACAGCTTTCTCTTACTACTTTCTCTCTCTAGAAAAATTCACAAATGTTAAACTGTGAAAAATGAATTTACTTCTCACCTCTATTTAAAGAAGAAGGGTGAGGGTAAAAAGGGGGGAAAATTTGAAACCCTAATTCCCCCCCCCCCCCCAAATGTAAATGGGCCTGCACAGTATGGCCCAGTTTGATTAAATCAGATGGGTGATGAATTATGTATTCATCAGCCCATCTGAGGGGCAATTGATGTGGCATGACAAGTCAGCTGCCACGTGTCGGCCTCTGAGTGGACCATGTGTCCCTATTTCTATTATAAGATAATGACATGGGATTGCCACATGGCAGTGATGAGTCTGCCATGAGTGGACCCTACACGGCCACGTGTCATCCTACAATTGGACCACGAGTCCTTAAATGCCAGCATGGGATTGCCACGTGGCAGTGATGAGTCCGCCATGAGTGGGCCCCACACTGCCATGTGTCATCTTCTGACTGGTCCATATGTAATCCTACATTTGCTACATGTCAAGCCTCTATTCGCCGATAGAAAAAGAGCTAAAACAAACCATGGGGCCTTAAAAGCTTGGTGCTAAAAGCCCATAAGGCAAATGAAGGAAGGTAATTAAAGAGATGAGGACAAGTGTCGCGATCTCATTGGATAAGAAATTGTACTTGAGGCTATAAATAGCCCACAAAAATCTGATAAAAAGTACACACAAGATTAAGACAAAAACATTTACTAAAAGGGGAAAACTTCTCTCTAGAATTGTTTACTTGTTGATTATTGTTCACTTACTCTCCTACAAATACTTACTTAAGCATCGGAGGGGGAAATAATCCTACAAGGATTATTGTCCCTTTTTTGCAGGTACTTGGAGGGTACGTCAACAGGAAATCAGTCCATTCACTCATCCAGTCTTCGTCAGCGAAATCCTCACAGTCCCTATCCCACCTCATTGCTTTAGCAACAACAGGACCAATATGAGAAAATCAAGATGAAAAATGGGATAATGCCTAGTTAAACAAAAGGTCGGACCAAATTGAGCAAACCATTGAAAAGTGGGATTATTTGATTTAAAGGTCCCAAAAACCTATTTATTAATTCCCTGAATCCCAAAATTTGAAAATTGAAAAATTCAAAATCCCTAAAACCCCAAAATAAAAATCCTAAAATCACAAATCAAAACCCTAAATTACATAATCAAACTCCCAAAACTTAAAATCCGACAAATCGCTTAGTCGTACCTCACTAATCAAAATACCAAGGTGTTCAATGTTGTTGGTGGTTCTCGAATTGATGGTGTTTTTCAAATTGATAGTGATTGCGATGGTGGTGATAGTTGATTTTAAGTTTGAATTTATAAGGTTGGACAGTTGAGGAGGGAGAATAAGTTCGTGATATCGGTGACCAAGTGGCGGCGGCGATGGTGGTTGGTGGTAATACAATGGTAGTTACTAGTTAATTAGATTTATTTTCTTCATTTGAGAGTAATTAGAAATATTTTTGCAAAAAAGTTAACATTGTTAGGCATTAAGGGTACATCGTGAATTACTAATGCACGATAATTGGGTCTATTCTCTTTAATTTATTGTTACTTATTAATATTTATCTAAACTTATTGTTACTTATAGGTACGTGTTTAAACTTATTGGTATTTATTGATGCATATTAGTACTTATCTGAAGTTATCTCAACTTATTTGAATTTACTCATATTTATTGATACTTATTTATTCAATAAATACTAAATATAAGTTAAGGAGAACAGAACTATTATCTCTAAAACACGGTTTAAAAGTTTTATTAAATATTACCGAGTAGTAGTAAAATAAACTTATGTTGGAGAGTAATGATAGAACAAGATTATTTGACAATCTTATTAGAGTAATAATTTTAATACTAATGTAAGCATTAATTATGTGTTTGTATTGTGGCCTTTGTCCTCGTACTCCACCTGATAAACCTTTGTCGTCACACTCCAAAGTCTCCAACATCATAATAAATTAAAAGCATTAACATAAAATCCTACAAATCCATAAAACAAAGTGTGCACTGACCTCCTTTTTTAGTTTTTGGACGTTAATGGCCTGATTTCTTCTTCTGCTGCTCCTTGTTTCCCTATCTTTTTTTCATTTTATCGCACACGCCTTATCTTCTTCTGACTCCCTGATTCTCTTATTACTTATTATGACTAACTTATTACACCTTATTTTATTCTTAAGGTTATCTTATTTTTATGTTCCTTGATTTTATACTAATACGTCTAAAGAAATGTGTGCACACCTTATTAAGAAAATAATGCATGGGTACAAGTTATTTATTATACGGAGTACCACAACATATGGTGCGGACTTGGACGACACCAAAATTTTTAGGAGCCCTCTTCTAAAAAATAAAGTTTACGTCCTAATATTAATAATATTAATATTTTTGGTAATAATTATGGATTTTAAAATATTCTAAATGTAGATTTTCTTTTTAAATAATGAGGAAAAGACATAATAATAACAAAAATTACAAATTTTGGGGCCCCAATTCTTCGCCACATGGGATGGAGAAGAAAATTTTACAATTTAAATTGCCTACACTCGGAGGTGAAAATATTTGTGTATAGGCGAGCTGGCACAAAGGACTATTAGCTTTTTTTCTGACTTGAAAACATATATAGCACCTCTGATTTGAATTTAAAATCAAATTAGTGACTTAAAAGATATGTGACGTGATAAAATTTATGACTTGAAAAATGTATATTTTGACTTTAAAATGCATGTCACTGACTTGAAAGCGTTTTGTGTGAAATTACAAATTTGCCCTCCTCTGGGCCAGCTTGCCTCTAGATATATATTTTCTCTACCCAGAGCATATTAAGTTGTATGCTCCTTCTCCCAAAATCTGAACATTTTTGTTTGGTCAATGTTCAGAAATTTACTCTTTATGTTCACTTTGTATAGTCAATGCCGAGAATTTTACTCATGATATTCACTCTCAAACAATAACGTAAATATTTTCTTTCTTGTTTGAAACTTCAAATTCAAAATTGGCCTTTAACGAACATTGCTCATACCATGAAAGCTAAGCAATGCATTTAATAGACTAAACATTACACATGAAAAAGTGGACATTGGATTAGGGGTGAAAGTTCGGTGTATGGTTTGGATTATAGCAAACTCCAAATCCAAACCATATTATTTCGGTTTATGAATTTCCACTCCAATCCAAACCAAACTAAATTTCACTCCAAACCAAACCAGACCAAACAAATTCGATGTTTGGGTTTTGGATCCAAACCAAACCGAATTTCTAGTCATACTTAATTGTTTACCAGAAATCTAGAAAATTCGTTCTTGAATCTTGGTATAATGCCTTACTTTCAAACTAGTTCAAAATTTATGTTCCACAATAACAAATTAGAAACAAAGAGAAGTTAAATATTAGGGCTACTTGTAGTAGTTTACATCATTCTTTAAAATAACACCAAGTTAGTTAGTTTAAAATTTCAGTAATACTAGATCAGTGTTGAATCAATTGATTGAAGATCAATGTGTTAAGGAGAGAAAGAAATGACGCAAAAGAACAAGGATTGTAGAGCAAATAATAAAAAAGAATAGTGACTTTGAGGGATTGAGTTATTTAGCTAGAGAAAGCAAAAGAAGGAATGAAGAACGAAATTAAAAAAAGAAAGAACTACAAATGGCGAAAAATGAAGAACATAAGGAACATGGGATTTAAAGAGAGTTTAAAAGTATTGAAATAGAGTCACTAACTCCATTTATATTTTAGGGTTTTATTCATTTTTGGGCCTTAAGCCCTTGATATAGTTTAGGCTTTTATATGGTTTGGTGTACGGTTTGGAGTTCGGTTTCTATTTCTCCGCACCAACTCCAAACCGAACACCGAATTTTTAAAAATTTTCGCTCCAAACCGCACCAGAATTATAAAAAGACCGAACCATAATTTAAAAATGGTTTGGTGCGGTGTGGTTTTTGGTTTTAAACCAAATTAGCTTCACTCCTACATTGGATGCCGAAAACTAAATATAGTGTATAGTATCAAGATTATTAAAAAATGAATAATTGATTTAGCACTTGCTACCGAAAACTAAATATAGTGTATAGTATCAAGATTATTAAAAAATGAATAATTGATTTAGCACTTGCTACCGAAAACTAAATATAGTGTATAGTATCAAGATTATTAAAAAATGAATAATTGATTTAGCACTTGCTACCGAAAACTAAATATAGTGTATAGTATCAAGATTATTAAAAAATGAATAATTGATTTAGCACTTGCTACCGAAAACTAAATATAGTGTATAGTATCAAGATTATTAAAAAATGAATAATTGATTTAGCACTTGCTACCGAAAACTAAATATAGTGTATAGTATCAAGATTATTAAAAAATGAATAATTGATTTAGCACTTGCTACCGAAAACTAAATATAGTGTATAGTATCAAGATTATTAAAAAATGAATAATTGATTTAGCACTTGCTACCGAAAACTAAATATAGTGTATAGTATCAAGATTATTAAAAAATGAATAATTGATTTAGCACTTGCTACCGAAAACTAAATATAGTGTATAGTATCAAGATTATTAAAAAATGAATAATTGATTTAGCACTTGCTACCGAAAACTAAATATAGTGTATAGTATCAAGATTATTAAAAAATGAATAATTGATTTAGCACTTGCTATGTTGCCTTTACTATTCTTGCAATCTCAAGCAATATATAATTCGCTCTGAAAAAATAAAATTGAATGTCCAAGTTAAAAGCTAAATGTAGGAGAAATGAAAGTATAACCATATAAATCTCAAAGGCAACAATTGGACAAAACACATACATGTATAACCATTTAACAATCACGTAATATTGCATATACAAAAATTAAATAAAGTGAAATCGCGAAAAAATAAGAGTACTATGCTTATGAACATTGGTTATTGTAAACTGAACATTGATTACGGAAAAACTAAATAATCCATACTTAAGACTGAAAACACCAGGTACACACAAGCTAATATACACAATGCATACTTAAAACTGAACAATACACCGGGTGCACAGAAGCCATATGCACCACGTGCATATTACATATTTCTGAAAATTTATGTGGATGACCACATGGAATGATTACTTCTAGTTCGTGTAGTCGACCCTAATACTAGGATTAAGGCTCTGATTGATTTATATGTTAGGGTCCTGTATCGCGGGCTTTTTGAACACCCATTTGCTCATAGTGATTACAAAAAGTAGGTGTTGTAATTGAAAGCATTTATATATCCAATTTGTTTCTCGATCATATTGATCGTGAAATGAGAGCGAGAGATAGCTCAGGTGGTTTGAGTTCCCGCCTGGTTTCAAGATATTTTGGGATCAATTCTCATTACCCGTCTTTGTGATATTCTAAACGGGAAATTCCTAATACCTCACAGTAAGATACATCTCACACTAGTTTTTGGCCTGGTCATTTCACACAATAATGATGCTTTGTATACGCATTGGAGTATTCACCCATTATACTTATACCAATTTCAACTATTTTGTATGTACTCATATACATACAATAATTTGATGCTTTGTATACGTAGTATTTACCGATTATATTTATACCATTTAAACTATTCTGTATGTACTCATATATGTACAATACATTAATACATATACGCATTTATTGATGAAAAGTTTTGCTTAATTACGTTTTTGCCATGTGAAATATTTTTGTTAAACATCTCAATGTTAGATACTAAGCATAGCTTATATATTAGTGGTTTTACCATTGAGATTTTATAAATGGTACCTCCAAACTTTTGACTTTCTAAATAATATCCTTTTTTTATTTTTCTTTCAAATATAGTACCATTTAAACTAGTATACTGATTGCTAATCTAAACTTGTCGTTAAAAGTTTGCTAATCTAATTACCCAATTAATCATTTCTTTGACCTTCTATACCGTTTTTTTTTATTTTTAATTGTATTTCCATAGTGAATTTCTGCTTCTCGGAGACTAGAGAGGCCAGGCTGTCAGCAAGGAGTCGGAAGATTGAGCCGATTAATGGATGGGTTGACAGGCAGGTAAAAGGAGCGACACAAATCGATCTCTCTTATATAATTGTGTTTTGTTAATTAAAAAAAAGGATGGAATATGGAGCTGAAACACTATTCGTCGCCCGTAAAATCCTTATAATCGCCCGTATTTCGCTATTTCTTTCCACTTTTACCCTTTCTTCTCAAAACAACTTTCTCTCATTAATTAAAACAATTAAACGTTAATTACTAATTAAAACAATAAACATTAAAACTATAATAAAATTACCTAAAAAAAATTGGTAAAAAAAAAAAAAAACAATTTGAGACCTTCGTCTGATCCAGGCGCAGGTCTCATGGCGTCTGATTCAGACGAAGGTGTCACCAATTTTTTTTTTTTAGGAAATTTATGAAGGATTTTAATTTAAAAAAAAAAAAAAAAAAAAAAAATTAAACTAATACTAGATATTGGTTATGACGACTGTTTTCATAGTATTTTGCATTATTTTACAATATTACTTTAATTTCCATCAGAGAACAATCCATATTCATAGTGTAGGGGGACACGGCTGAGAAATATAGTGGGCGAATACAAGCTGAAAGGGATCCTATTTGAGGTGGAGTTCTCAGTGATTACTCAGGCACTATTTTTCTGGTTGTTCTCTCTACGTGCATTAATTCTATCCATGCATCTCTTATCGCGGATGTGCAGATCTCTTACTCTCGTTTCACTGCTTGCAGTGTGTGTGTTTTTGGTCTGGGACAATAGCCATTATCTTGGAGACCTAGGTTTAACACATATATAATGTGGGTGTGGCATCCAACAGTGAACCAAATCATATCTCATCACAGAACAGGACGAGGTCCACAGTTACAAACAATCGATAAGGGTGACTATATCCAGTAACTAATGCAAGTAAGGAAGTGGGCCAGGGCGCAACAGAAAGGAAAGAATAAGGGGAATAAAAGGGAGCAAGAAGCGGCCCCAATTAGTGGCTGCGGTGAATAGGAGAGAAGAGAGCTGGAAGATGGGGAAGGGGAAAAAGTTGAAAGGGGCGCTGACCGACGGCGTGGTAAGAAGCACTGGCAACGAAGAGCAGGCCCATAAGGGAGGGGGAAGGGTCGGTACAGGGGAGGTGGCAAGGGAATGTCGGCGGGCCAAAGAATTAGGGTTAAACGTCTAACTCCATACTTCCAAAACGGAACAAGGGCGGGAAAATTTGACATATCTGAAAGGAACGTGACAGTTTGAGGGGCAAAGGGTCAGCGTCGGGCAAGTAAGTAGTTAACGGGCAACCAATGACGGGGACGAATGGACGAAGAGAGGGACAAATACGTGAAGAACTGTAAATGATACACATCCAGTAGCGGCTTGTGGTAACCTCTTATAGAGCTGCGGGTCCGTGGGCGCTGTAGGAGCAGCATTAACAAAAAAAGGTAGCAATCTATTCATTGGTCATCCAAAGGGGGAGACCGCAGCACCCCCGCAACGTTCGCCGTGTCTGACACGAGCACGACCCCGGCAATTGCTTCGAGGTGTTTCACTCACAGGAGCACCGGGAAATGACGAAAGAGGCATCTAGAAGTCAAGAAGGCCTCAAAGCGAAGACAAAATAGCGGTTGAAAATATAAAGGCGGGGGGAAAGGGAGGTGCGGCGAAAAAGCGGAAAAGGTTGGTGACGTGAACTACGGGGGACGCTGAAGGAAGAGGATAGGTCATAGCGTGCTCTGGACGAAACTGGAAGGGGGGGAGGAGGGGGGAGTGCACAGAAATGAACGTTTGTGGGGAAATGCGTCGGGGAGTAGGAGGTATGTGCTATTAGGGAACGCGGAAGGACGGGGTGGGGGAGGGGGAACGAGGAGTAGGAAGGTTGGAACGATGGATTGTTAATTATGATTATGATGTTTTTTACTAGGATTTTATGGATGGCTATGACATTACTTATAACACGATTATTAGGATTTTATCTATGGAGTAATGGCATAGTAATAATTTGATATTAATATACTAATAATTTTTAAAAAAAAAATAAATATGGGTAGTTTATATTTTATGAAATGAACAAGTAATACATTTTCATATTTTTTATGAATAGTAATCCACTTAATGGTATAATCATATTTTCGTAAACAATAATAATAATATAACAACACAAATAATAAATATATAATATAATATGATCAAATAATATTTCGAACAAATTGATTAGCAAAAATATAATTAGCAAATAAAAAAAAAGAGTTGAATTAAATTGAGCTGAACTGATTTTAATCTGAAGTAAAGAGACTCTTATTCACCATTCACAACACTGGTTCAATTATCAATCAATTAATTCTCACTTTTAAATTCTTATTATATATATTATTAATTGTAAAATGTCTATACTATATGCTTTTGGTAAATGTTCCTCTAATATGGCATCAACAAGCGTGACACAAAGGTTACAGGTTCAAACTCATCCAACCTCTTTCTAAAGAAATTATTAGTGCAGGGTATGAGGGGCCTATGCTCACACACACAAAAGTCAAGCCCAACGAGCTCTGTCATGAAGTAGAGTAATAAAACACAGTTCTTAGATCACATCTGATGACAGATAACGTTTAATTGAAATGATACTCAATAATTAACTTCAATCACTGAACACTGAGTATACAACTTACAAGAACATGACCTATAGTTTTGATCGGTACGTTAATCTTAAATAATACAATAATTCCAACTTTTTTGTTGATGTGAAACCCTTTGCTAACCCTTGCATTCATGCAAATATGCAATATGCTTTTTACTTGGGTAGTGCAAACTTTAACTCGGGGGATTCTATTTTCCGGCGGCTGTCGCCTTGGTGTTTCTTTATTTGTCATTCACACTGTTGTTTTCTTATTGATATTCTCGTCTTTTATACGAATAGCAAAAACAATTAAGCTATGCTTATTAGCTTTAGCAAGAGCACTAAAAAATGGCTTAAGCCTATATCAGTAATATGTATCACCACGTACGTAGGTCTTAACCTCGAGTCAACAAGAGGTCAACTGGTCAACAACTGTATTATGTGGCATGGTTTCTCACCATGCACTAATCACAATTGAATTTTTATGATATGGCGTCATATGATGTGATTATTATGATCAGATTTGATCGAAATTTTTTACTGCATCTTGACCTTATTTTTATGCTCGTGGTGAGAAAAAAAAAATAGGAAATGATAGCTCTGAGGGATATGAATAAGCATTAAATTCATTTCTTATAATGAAAACAATTTAAGAATTCATGACAAAATTCATATCATTTAGATAATTAATGCTTGATTTAACCTTTTATTTTCACTTCCTTCTTATACTAACCCTAAGAGCTATGATTATCATTTTCCAAAATATAAGTAAGGTATCATGTTTGTATGATGACAACTTTTTGTATACATTATTGTTGGAAAATATGTAAAGTTTTGTTGAATTTCATTTCATGAAAAACAATGGAAGGTTTTTTGTCCCGCGTTAAAAGATTTACTCGCTTTACTTAGTTTATTATATGTGGGTTTTTATCTTATTCAAACTTGTGGCACGGGCTAGAAAGGGGACTCCCCATGCGCGCGCCACAGCCATCGTCCGGTTCGTGTTTGTAAACGATGCGCGTGTGGTGCCCATTCACTCCTCTTCTGTACAGCCGATTCTATATAACCTTTTGATGGCTCTTAAATTTATAACAATTATGTTTTAAATTCCTAATTATTACAACTTTATTTGCTTTGACTAAAATGAATGAAAAAAAGTAATAATTATAATGGATATGAGTTGAACTAATAGAA
>PYUH01000067.1:764364-783067 GCA_016808085.1 Suaeda aralocaspica | reverse complement strand
TGAGACCTTCGTCTGATCCAGGCCGAGGTCTATGGCGTCTGATTCAGACGAAGGTGTCACCAATTTTTTTTTTTTAGGAAATTTATGAAGGATTTAATTTAAAAAAAAAAAAAAAAAAAAAAAAAAACTAATACTATATATTGGTTATGACAGACTGTTTTCATAGTATTTTGCCAATTATTTTATCAATAATTACTTTAATTTCCATCAGAAGCAATCCATATTCATTGATACCGTGAGAATATATAGTGAGATTACAAGCTGAAAGTCAGCCTAAGATTAAGTTAACAGCAAATCAATCTAGGCTATAATTGAGGACCTAATAACTGACAAATACAAGGAGAATATATACTTAACAAATATACAATATATACCATAATATATAGGATTTGAATAAATCCAAAATATTATTCTAACAGTGACTATTAAAAATTAGTCAGAAGCAATCGATAAGGTGACTATTAAAAACTAATGCCAATTAAAGTATTTTGCCATTTATCTCAAAACAGGAAATTAAAGTAATTAATTTAAAAATTTATCAATAATCGTCCCAATTATTTTCTTTGAATATTAGAGGAAGAGAGATGGAAATATGGTGAAGGGTAAAATTGAAAGTTTGCGCTGAAATACGGGCGATGGTAAGAAAATCACGGGCAACGAATAGCATTCCCCATATGGAGTGTAAGTGTCTGTACAGTTTAGGTTCAAAGGTGAGTCGTCTGGCCAAATAATTAGGTTAAACGGTCTAACTCAATACTTTCACTAATATTGAATATAGTTTGACAAATACTTAAAGAACTTGTACAGTTTAGGTTCAAAGGTAAGTCGTCTGGCCAAATAATTAGGTTAAACGGTCAAACTCAATACTTTGACTAATATTGAATATAGTTTGACAAATACTTAAAGAACTTGTAAATTATATCATCCATTAGCGTCTTGGTGGTACCTTCTTATATACTCTGTCGTTGTCTCTGTATTATCAAGCATTAACAAAAAAAGTATCAATCGTATTCATTGGGTCATACAAAAGTTTTATACCGCATCACCCACTTCAAACGTTCTCCTTGTCTTACCACGAGTCCACGACCCATCAAATCTTCAAGTAAGACTCACAATTAAAGGGCACAAAATTACTAAATACTCTATAATTCAATAATAGCCAAAGACGATACAAAAATATCTTTTTTAGGGCTTGTTTATTTCGGCTGAAAATAGCTGAAATGAATTGAATTGAACTAAGTTGAGCTGAATTGAAATGATTGAAGCTAAACTAAACTGTAAGTTTTTATTATGGATTAATGATTTTTAATTATGGATTATTGATTTTTAACTACTGATTACTGGTTATTGATTTTTAACTATTGATTATTAATTTTTAACTATTGATTTTTAATTATGATTATTGATTTTTTTACTATGATTTTTATGGATTGGCTATGACTATTAACTTATAACTACGGATTATTAATGATTTTTATCTATGGAGTAATGGCATAGTAATAATTTTGATATTAATATACTAATAATTATTAAACAAAAAATAATATTATGGGTAGTTTATATTTTATGAAATGAAAACAAGTAATACATTTTCATATTTTTTATGAATAGTAATCCACTTATATGGTATAATCATATTTTCGTAAACAATAATAATAATATAATAATAATATGATCAAATAATATTTCGAACAAATTGATTAGCAAAAATAATAATTAGCAAAATAAAAAAAAGAGTTGAATTAAATTGAGCTGAACTGATTTTAAGCTGAAGTAAAGAGACTCTTATTCACCATTCACAACACATGCAAAGTTCAATTCAATTAACTAACAAACTTTGATAAATTCTCATCTCTATTTAATTTTATTAATAGAGTATAAAATCAATTAATGAGCCTCTATTATGAGCTTAAGCTTTTGGGTAAAATGTTCCTCTAATATGGCATCAGAGCAAGCGTGACACAAAGGTTACAGGTTCAAATCTCATCCACCCCTCTTTTCTAAATGAAATTATTAGTGCAGGGTATGAGGGGGCCTATGCTACATCCACACCTCAAGCCCAACGAGCTCTCGTATGAAGAAGCGTGATAGAGTATAAAACCAATTCTTAGACATCAATCATTAGCTTAAACTTTTAATTGAAATGATACTCTAATAATTAACTTCAATCACTTGAACACTAGTATTACAACTTACAAGAACATGACCTATAGTTTTGATCGGTACGTTAATCTTAAATAAATCAATAATTCCAACTTTTTTGTTGATGTGAAACCCTTTTGCTAACCCTTGCTATTCATGCAAATATGCAATATGCTTTTTACTTGGGTAGTGCAAACTTTAACTCGGGGGATTCTATTTTCCGGCTGCTTTTCTTGCCTTGGTGTTTCTTTTATTTGTCAGATTCACACTTGTTGTTTTCTTATTGATATTCTCGTCTTTTAATACGAATAGCAAAAACAATTAAGCTATGCTTATTAGCTTTAGCAAGAGCACTAAAAAATGGCTTAAGCCTATATCAGTAATTAGTTATCACCACGTACGTAGGTCTTACCTCGAGTCAACAAGAGGTCAACTGGTCAACAACTGTATTATTGTGCATGGTTTTCTCACCATGCACTAATCACAATTGAATTTTTATGATATGGCGTCATATGATGTGATTTATTATGATCAGATTTGATCGAAATTTTTTTACTGCATCTTGACCTTATTTTTATGCTCGTGGTGAGAAAAAAAAATATAGGAAATGATAGCTCTGAGGGATATGAATAAGCATTAAATTCATTTCTTATAATGAAAACAATTTAAGAATTCATGACAAAATTTCATATCATTTGAGATAATTAATGCTTGATTTAACCTTTTATTTTCACTTCCAGCTTCTTATACATAACCCTAAGAGTTATGATTATCATTTTCCAAAAATATAAGTAAGGTATCATGTTTGTATTGATGACAACTTTTTGTATACATTATTGTTGGAAAATATGTAAAGGTTTTGTTGAATTTCATTTCATGAAAAACAATGGAAGGTTTTTTGTCCCGCGTTAAAAGATTTACTCGCTTTTACTTAGTTTATATATGTGGGTTTACTTATCTTATTCAAACTTGTGGCACGGGCTAGAAAGGGGACTCCCCATGCGCGCGCCACAGCCATCGTCCGGTTCGTGTTTGTAACACGTGCGCGGTGTGGTGCCCATTCACTCCTCTTCTGTAACAGCCGATTCTTATATTAACCTTTTTGATGGCTCTTAAATTTATAACAATTATGTTTTAAATTCCTAATTATTACAACTTTATTTGCTTTGAACTAAAATGGAATGAAAAAAAGTAATAATTATAATGGATATGAGTTGAACTGAATAGAATTGAACTGAACTACCAATAATTTAAGTAAAAAAAACAGGCCGTGGCATTCTACTTAAATGTCACCATTTTGTGAGTCTTGCGATTCTTGTCCTGTGAGGCGTGCAGCCGGTATTAGGTAAGTTGGTTCATTCTCGATCATAAAAGCTTTACAAAATTACTAGTACTACCACTTTACAATTGGAGTACATGGGGGCATCGAAATGTGTCATTACTTTTTTTCACGGGTATATTCTGTGTCAGATTCAATATCTTCCACCACTTTGCTACTGTATGTATGTCTGTTTATTAAACATTTCCACACTCTCCATTGCCCATTAATATTCAACTCCCCAAATTTCAAAACTCAAAGACTTTAATTTTAAATAAAGTCAAAAGATCACCCAAAAACGAAAAGGCAAAGCTGTAAAATTATAAAAAATACTAACAACTAACAAAAAAAAAGAACGAGTTTTCAAATCTCACCTCCCTATAAAAAATTAAAATAAAAAACCTTGCAAAATTTGGTAACATTGTTAATCAAAGTGATCCAAAAGACTGCTCCTTTAAAAAGATAATCACGGTTGTAATCATTTTTGAATGATAATCATCCCCATCAATCCATCATACCGTCGATCACAACCACTCATTTCCACCCTAATTTTTCTATGTTTTTTTAATAATTATTATACAAAATGATTCATACTTTTTTGCTTCAAAATTGCAATGCCCTACTACAAGAGTACGAGTATGATTACAAAATAGTTTATACAATTAGGAAAACCTTATTAATCACTTTCTTGTAGCATTAGCATATGCTTGCATTTAATGAACTAAATTAAACTGATTGGAATTGAGTTGAATTGAAGTGAAATGAAAATACTAAGTAGCTTAAATGAATTATTTATAAGAGAAGGAAAAGACTGAACTGATTGTAGATGAACTCAATTGTACTGAAATTAGAATGAAGTAACAAACTCTTATCTAATTATTGTACCTTATAACATTTTCTTTTTGGGATAAAATATTGAGATGATCAACATCATTGATTATGTGGTAAATTTAATATTATTATTATTATTATTATTATTATTATTATTATTATATGTAAGTAATTATTCCTTATCTCATTCAATTCCTATAATTGTAATGCATGTTTGCACCTATTAAATCGGTGTTACTTACTCGTACAACATTTTATCGATAATTTATGTTGTTTTAGCCTAATCCTCTTTAGAATTTATTTATATACTTCGTAGTTAATTTATTATTTTAGATGATTGGCTTCTCAGATATTCGTAGTACCATGTGTTCATTAATTAATTTTATAATACAAGTATAATTTAGCTTATAAAAAATTTTCATCAATAAGAATGTTAAAACTATATATCACATAACATCTAACTTAGAGCTCGTTCATTTCGGCTTAATTTCAATTCAGTTCAACTTTGTTCAGCTTCAATCAGTTCAGTTTAACTCTCATCAATTCAGTTCAGTTCAATTGTTTTCGGTAAATATTAATAAGCCCTTAGTGTAAATTAAAACAAAACACGTTACACTTTCATAGTAAATAAAACTAGAACTAAAAAAATTACATTTTTAGTTGAGTGTTTCATATAAATAGTTATTGCCGAATCTAATTCATTTCTCAATAATTTTAATTGCCCGTGCTATATATATATATATATATATATATTGAGGGTCTACTCATATTATAACTTATAATTAGCCACACCTATATGGCGTATATTATTTTTCAAATTATTTGTTTTCAATTTTTGTATCCGTATCATTTTGTAATGGTTTAATGTAAACTAGAAAATTAGGGAGGAGTATTAGTCAAAGGAGTAATTAGAGACAAGATAATATGTTAATGAAATTATTTTCACAGAACCCAAAGTTTACATGTCTGTCACCCATTAAAGCTCTTAACCATGAAAAGGCAAACACACTGACACCCAACACCTCTCTTTTCTCTCTCTTCACAAGACTTCACCTTCAGTGATAAAAAGTGAGTGCCACTATATAAACCAATACCTCCTTTTTATATTTTTTGTGACTTAGATTTTCTTTATCTTTCATTTATTTTATTTTACGGAGTACTTCTCTTTTGAAAGACTTCATTTGAATCAAACCAAAGAAATAAAAAATGGGAATTTTAGTTTTACATGGTTATTATTATACTTCATTCTTGTTGTTTGTTTTCTTGCATTTTTTGCAAAGATCAAATTGTGCTACTGTTGTTGTTGATGGTGTTACACAGTGGAAAAATCCTACTGCCAATATTGGAGACACTATTAGTAAGTATTTAATTTGATTGAGTGTTTTTTTTTCTTTAACAAATTAAATTAATTACTTACATTATGCTTATATTGGGTTTAATTTATTTTATTTTATCAAATTTGTGATTATGTTGTAACAATGTGTTTGTTTGTTTTGTTCAAATTATTCAGTTTTCAAGCACAAGAATCAGTATAATCTCTACATATTTAGAACTGAAGAAGCTTTTAAGTCTTGTAATTTCAATCAAGCAATTCCTCTCTCAAATGTTAATTCCACTACCTCATACACTGTAAGTCCAATTTCCTTCTCTTTTCATTGAACAAATTGATACCAATAATTGTATCAACTATATATATAAATTCATTCAATTAATTGACAAGTTATTAAAGAAGTTGCTATGCTAACAATTCTTACAAATCTGTAGTCTTCTTTAACCAATCTAACTGGGACTAATTAAAGAAGACTACAATTTTTAAAATACAACTTGTTGTACCTGGCCGAAAAAAGTTGCACATTTGATTACAAATTAGCTTCCAATCAAATCAACATTTTTTTTGTCTGTAGTCGTTACAATCGGTTGTACCATAAACATTCCTCGACTCGAACTGACAAACATTTACCCAATTCCTATATTATTTTTGTTGTTGGTTTTCAGTGGCACCCATCAAGGATAGGCAGCTTCTATTTCGGATTCTACAACAAATCCAACATCCCATGTAACCAAGGCCAAAAACTCACCATCAAAATCAGCACCACCACAACAACACAATCACCATCACCATCACCGTCACCACAGCCACATTCTCCAACACCAGAAATGCAACCGCCCGCTACACCGGGTAGCGGAGGCGGAGGTGGAGGCATAGTATCATCATCTCCAGCATACCCATGGCCATTTCAGCCTCGCGAAAAGCAAGGCGCAAGTGCCAGCCCTGGTCCTGCTTATACAAGCGTCGGAATATCACCAATGGCTGCTGCAAAGTCACCTGCAATGGGAAGTATGCCTTTCATTAATAGTAACCCTGCTGTTCCTTTGCCTACTGGTGAAGTTGATTCTGCTACTATCCAACCTTTGCCGACTTCTGCTCACCCTTCTTCTCAGGTATTATTACTATTATATTTTATACTATTAGCGTCATCAGTTACTTGCAACAAATATTATTTTATACCTTACAGTTAATTTGCGGCGAGGGAAAAAAAATCTATAAATATTTGACAATCTTACCGTTAGACGCTTTTACAGAAGACTTGTTAATTTCTAAAATTAGCTAGGGAGGAATCTATTAATGTTTTAATCAACTAAGTTTAATTCTTTAAAAATAATTTGCCAATGAATCAAGGATAATTCATAAGGTACTCAATTACTCTTGTTATATTTCCAAAATAAGGTTTGTGCTGTAGATGAAAACAAAATTTTGGGGTCTTCTATTGGACTAATTTCAACTAAGAGCCATAATGAGTTTTGGGGTCAATGTCAGAATATGATAATATTTGTATACGGATTATTAATCCAATATGCAATCATATTTGGTTAATTTCGAGTTTTGTGTCACATAGTTTTTTCTAGAAACCCAATTAACCAGTTTAA
Source organism: Suaeda aralocaspica (assembly GCA_016808085.1). Lineage (NCBI taxonomy): Eukaryota > Viridiplantae > Streptophyta > Magnoliopsida > Caryophyllales > Amaranthaceae > Suaeda > Suaeda aralocaspica. The sequence goes on along the minus strand of PYUH01000067.1, from coordinate 775,848 downwards.
TTTTTAAATTGTCTATGCAAGCAAATGTTGAGTTGTAAATGGCACTCATATACCACATTTTCATATAAAGAGTACTTGTTTAAAAAGTTTGCTAGGTGGCTTTAAATAGTACGGTGATATATGTTCTTCACTTACTAATGATATGACGGTGTAATGGTTAAGACTAAAGGCTTGTGTATCAATATTTATACATACAAACTCTCTCATCCGATTGTAACACTCGTGTATTAGTGTCATAGGTTCAAATTCTCTCCTCCAATTGTAACACTTGGGACTTGTTCGCTAAAAAAAAAAAAAAAAAAACTTTTTAAATGCGAGTTTGTTGTTTAAAATAACGTTTGTAATTCATATAGTTGACACCATATGTGTTATGGAATTATTTTGTGAATACTATAATTTTGTTAGTATATGATCTATGAATATTCATTTTTGGATATATTTGACAATGCAACTCATACATGGTACAATGTTTCTGTTTCAGGGGTTGAAAGTTGTGGCTTCTAATGAAGGTGTATTATCTCTATGTTATGTAATTATTGTAGCGGTTATGGTAATATGAGAGTGATTAGTGTAAAACAGAATGTAATATTTGTAGGATTAGAACCAGCTGTTAGTTTAAAGATTGAGATTAGATTAGGAGTGAGGCAAAAGTAGCTTTAAGGGTGGCTGATAATGATAATATGCTCTTTTGGACTTTATATTTTTACTTTGGAATCATTATTACCACTTTTTGCTAATCTTTTGTTATTTTAACAACCAATATCTCCTTTTTGTATTATATAATATATAATCATGCGCTCCATCATTTTCAATTGATCATCTAGCTCCTTTTCTATCAAATATTCGGACCATTAATGAATTTGATGTTTGAACCAATTAAGTTATAAGTAAATATGTGTTTTTAGAGCCTATTTACTTCAGTTGAAAACAGATGAACTGAATTGAACTGAGTTGAACTGAATCGAACTGAATCGAACTGATTTGAGTTGAACTGAACTGAGATGAAGTGAAAGTTTTTATGAAGGATTAATGAGTAGCAAAATAAGAGAAAAGCTAAACTGAATTGAACTGCATTAAAGTGAGCTAAACTAAACTGAATTGATTTTAAGCTGAATTAAACAAGCCCTTAATGTAGCCTTTTGGCATTGAGTATATATTTATTTATATTTTGGTTTAATACAAATTGGTAATGATCGAGGACCTGGATTAAGGTTTATTTGTAGGGAGGTACATTCAACTCAAATTTATAAAGTTTGTGACATAAATATTTGAGGAATGAGGAGAGTCCCAGGTATTATTTTTTTTTTTTTTTGTTAAACATCAATACCTTGAGGATTAAGGTTTATTTGTACATTTGTAAATGTTTAATACGCTTGAAATCTTGATACTATTTATGAGGTAAGAGAATCTTTTAATTAAAATACAATATAGTCATATGCGGTATTGTTTGATTCGTGTTAATGAATACTTTTTTAATATCTAATTATTATAATCTTTACATATAAATAACAATAGATATTTAGGTCAAACAAATGCATTGACATATGTGCAAGATAAATTATATCAAATAAATGGGAACGAAAGGAGTAATATATTTCTACTTAGGGGTGTGCACCGGTCCAAGACCAGACCTGAACCGGTTGGACAAGAAAACCAGAATCCCCGATTTCCTTGGACCGGGGATCGGACCTGAAAAATTCTGGCCTGGAACTGACTGGACCTGAATTTCCTGGTCTGGACCGGTTGAACTTGAATTTTTAGCTTTTTCAATTTTTTTTTTAAAAATAATTATTACTTACAAAAAAATATTATTTCCTTCTTATATATATTCTAATTAGAACATAAAATATAATGATATATAAAATATAAATAAATTTAATATTTTAACAAAAAAACCTTTATATATAATAAACTTTTACATTAAGGGCATGTTTACTTCAACTTAAAATCCGTTCAGTTCAGCTCATTTCAGTTCATTTGTTTTCAACCAAAGTAAAGAGGCCCTAATTAACTCAAAAATTTTGATTTTCAAAGAAGCCGATCCAACCGATCCGGAAATTAATTTTTCGGACCGGATCGAAAAACCAAAACCTTTATTTTTCTCGGACTAAAGACTGGTCCGGAATTTACGGACCGATCCGATCTAAATCAGTACAAATTCCGATCCGAACCGGATTATGCACACCCATACTTCTACTTACATTCATAAAATATTTCTTAAGAATGGCAACCAAAACAAAGTCAAGCAATTATGCAATCAAGGGTAAAATTTAAGGTAGGCGAGCAACGTTTCTATTACTCAATTTGCGGTGTAGGTGGTCACGATTCACGAGTAGGGATTTTATTATTTTGATACTCCATATTATTACCAATTAAAAAGTAAATATAGGAAATTGGTGAAAATGCTCTAGGAATCCAATGTTTTTGCACAACAATTTGCAGGAATAATACTCTATATTCGTACCCTGCCTCGAATTTCCGTGTATGACCCAAAGAAGACCACAACTAATACTTAGTTTCGGATTTACATGAAAGCTTTGATTAATTAAACCTAATTTTGATTATTAGTAGAATTAGCTCAAATAACCCAAGTTAGAGCTGAAAACCATTTTTTTCAATATATTGGATAAATATACATAATTTTTTTTTATTGCTAAAATTAGCTAAACCTACGTGGGGCTCCAAAAACTCTGCAGAAAAGCAATAAAAAAATGCACCTTACATTTTGGCATAAGGTGTTTATCCAATATGTCTGTTGTATATTCAACCATGATGTTTATATAACCAAGCCGCCAGGCGTATTATTTCATGAAAATATGGAATCTTAAGAATTTCATGAAAATATGGAATTTTAAAACTTTCATTTCTAGGTGTATATATGTATATCTCTAGATATACACCTGTTTTCCCAAAATAAAACAACAAACAATATTAACAATAAACAATATTTATAAAACATACTGCCAATCTGCCATTCTAGAACACTAATATACCTTTACAAAACATTATCTATTTAAAAATATTGAGGTATTTTGATATAACAAAATTATAACAAAAAAATAATTCTAACTAATAATATTAGCACCAAAGTATGAAACTAGTATTGAATTCTCAAGTGTCAAATTTGGATTGCTTGAATGGCAAATTGCTCCATTTTATGGCATATTCAAGTACTTTTGTCCTAAAAACAATTGTACATTAGTTATTAAAATTGTTGTGTACAAATAAAACATAATATAACTTTTATAAAACAATGTAGAAATAAAATAATAGGTCATTCAATTTTATGGCATAAAACATCATTCAATAATAAAACAACCAATTTTGGCACATGAAACAAACTATAAATAATATAAAACAATATCGAAATAAAACAGTAGGTCATTCAATTTGATGACATGAAACATCATGTAGTAGTAAAACAATCAATGATGAGGCTATCGCACACCTATCAAAAATAAACCTAACCACTCTAACTAATATAGCTAGGGAAGTAGGGATCGAATCCACAGGGAAGCAATTAAACCTATTAGTTCTAAAAAGTCTAAACCGTGTAAAGGGCCTTTGAGTGACGATTGTGACTAAGAAATTAACTAGAATTAGAACTAAATTGATTAAGGAAATTAATTAATAACTAAACCTAGGACATCGGTTCACCACAGATTAACCAGTGAATTTGCACACAAATAATTAATTATATTATCAATTTCCTTGAATTAAGGTCCACTAATTCTCTCGAATCTAGTCCCCTTCAAAACTCCTCTAATGGCTCTCGCTCACTTAGACTCGTTTTGCCTATTGCCCTTATGATCTAATTGTGGTAATCTTACCTCTCGGCATCGATTTCAACAATATCAAACTAACAACTAAACATGCCATTATTTATTGAAGCAGTAGTATTGACAATAAGAAGTTCAAGCAATTAATAGTTTTAAACTAAAATTAGGAGCCAACACAATCACCAATAAACCATGGATCCCCTAGTCCTAGAAAACAACTACTCACTCATAATTAAAGAAACATAAACTAAAACAATGAAAGTATTAATATTAACATGATTAAACTAACAAACTAACAAAAATTAAGAAATTAAATCTAAAACAAAACTACGAAAATTGACATAATTAAAAAAATAATCATATAATCATACTAAAAACAAGAATGAGAATAAAATAGTAACCTGAATATTTGATGAAGATTGAATAGAGTTTTTTACACTTTGGAGAATTTTGAGTAAAACTAGTGATTCTCAAATAAAAGAGGGCGTAATATCACTATTAGAGAAAAACACTTAAGTATTGGGCAAACAAGGGAAAACGCGCTGAGTTGGGCCTTCAGAGCCACCCGCCCGGGCTACCCGGGCGTGCAGCCCTCAGCCCGGGCACACGGCTCCGACCCGGCGGATACCAAATTTACTTCGTTTCTCGGTTTTCCGCATCTTTCTTGTTCTTCCTTAATGGCCTTTTAAGTCTTCTTATTAAAACAACTTCTAGTCTTCATTTAGCTACTTTCCCAAATGACTTCAACACTCTTTACTACTTCTTCAATGCTTCAAAAGGCTCGGTAAAACGAAACGAGTAAATCATCGATTCTAAAATCTAAAATAAAAAGCACAAACGACCCTAGCAATAGCACGAGAATTATTAGTAGAAATGGCTTGGCAAAGAGCCGTATTAGACTAAGATCACCGGATCGGGGTAAAATACATTAAAATATCAACTTATCAACTCCCCCCAGCCAAACCTTTTGCTTGTCCTCAAGCAAACCAACTAAAACAGAACAATTCTTCACCCCCTTTAACTTTGTAAAACAAGACTAACATCAGGCATTCACGAGTATGCAATCCCGTCCTCACCACCTTCACAAATCCCCCTGACCGCCTTCACTCAATCAAACACATGAGCCAACCATGTAAGGAATAGAAGTCAATGACTAGCGCACTCCCCTCGGTGTCACTCACTCACAATAAATTGAGCTAGAAATGAGCTCACCCTTATCCGTGAAAAAAATGCGAATGCAATAAGTGTTTTGGAAGTGCAAATTTGAGGAACCCAACCCCAGCTCCACCTCCATGCAAGTGTTTAAAGGTAATCATCAATCCTAGTATAAGTCGACTCGAATGCAAGCATACTACCCTATGCTTGGCATTGGACTCAATTCACCAAAAACTAAAAATATGCACAGCGCGCCGTCTTATCAAAAAGGTCTTTATAGAGCTTGTAACGTGGCTATGGGTGATGGGTAGGATAGGAATTTGGGTAGATGGGTGGAAAATGCGGGTATACCATGTTACAAAATCAAAATCGCACATCTCAACACATCAGACTCCCAATCAACCATTCACATGTGGATCACATCACACCATCAAACTTCACATTTTCACTACTCCCAAATATCACAATCTTTCTTTTCAACATCGTTTTCACATTTTCTTTTTTTTTTTCATTTTTCATTTTCTTTTTTTTTTTCTTTCAACTTTCAACATTTTTTTCAACTTAGACTCATCACGACTCTTCATGACATGTCAAGCAAATCATCACACATACATATCTAGGCCATAAGGATGTATAACATTTTAATCTTCATTAACCTAGCCTAGACATTGGTAGCCAATCCTTAATTGTGAGATCTATTATAAAAGCTTTAATAGACAACCTTTTCACAATTCCAATCCTCCAAAACCTCCAAATCAATTTGGAAACACACAACAAAACCACTCCTCACTGCCCCAAGCCAAGCTTGGGCCTAATCAACTTAATAGAACGAGGCCAATAGGGTTTGTAATGTGCTAAATGGTCAAATGACGGGTAAAAGCTCAAAATAAGGACCAAGGAAATTTTTTTTGAATGGAAAAATTCTAAAATCTTCGTTCAAATCTCCTGAGGGAAATGCTGCCTTTTAATCATGATCGCAACATGTGAACGTATCAAAGCCAGCTACTAAGTCAAAGAAGGCCCAAACTGATCAGTCCAGCACCGAACATTAAGCGCACATGCAAGAAAATAGCATAGAAAATTTTATTCGGCTCAAATCCTCCCGTTAGACACAGTTCAAGCCTCTACTCTACACTGGTTTAATGGCAAGATTAGAATTCGTTTCACGCTAAGTCAAGTTCCAAGTCAAGTTGGCAATTCCCCAAACAAAACTCATCACATCCCAAATCAATCACAAACATGATTTAAATAAATTCGGGGGCATCACAGGGTAATCAACCATTCCACGAAATTTCATCAAACCAATCAAGTCATTCAATCACTAATTAACTACCAAAAGCAAAAAGAAATCTAAACTATGAAAGCAGTAAATTTTTTTTGTCATATGTAAACTCCTACTTCTAACAAGTAGTACAAACCATATGATTGTCCTAATAAAGCAATAAAACTACACTAGAAAGCAATAAAAACTAAACTAAGAAAGCAATAAAGTTACCTCCCCCAAGCCGGACTCAGCAATGTCCTCATGCTGAAGGAAGTAAGGGACTCCTCTCAGTCAGACTGGAGGAAAGTGTCAGTGTACTCACTGGCACTACCATCATCATCATCATCACCTGCTCCTCCTGTTCCTCCTGCTCCACTGGTCCCTTCTCCAGGGTTGAAGTGGTACCATGACGGGTGGGGACCAGCGGAGGGCACTACGCCGGTAACGACTTAGTGGCGTAGATCGGGTACCGTACAGCATGAATCCTGCTCAAAATTGCAAACCTGTATCCAGACCTCTGCTAGGTCTGTGTATCTGGGAAGTTTTACATAACCTGGTTTTCGTGCAGCTGGGTGCATCATCTGTGCCTGCCACGGGGCAGGGTCTGTAGGTGGTTGTTGTGGGGGCTGCTGGGGTTGTGGCTGTTGGGGTTGGCTCGGCCCAGCATGTCCTGAAGTACCTGCAGAAGAACCTGCAAGACGACCATCCAGAGGTATAAGATAGGATTGCTGATCAGGCAGCAATCCAGTCAGTGAAGTATCAGGGAGGGTAACAGAAACTCCCTTAGATGGTCCTATGTACCATCTGATGCGCCCCCCACAACACAAATCTAGCCAATCACAGTGGTTGAGGTAGGCGACATCCAAGTAGCGGGACCCCACAGCAGGGGTCCTCCCGTACTCAAAGTTCGCCTTATAGTACCTGCCAACAAAAGTCAGAAGGCCACCAAAAACAATATTGTTAATGGTAGGCTCACCAAATCGATCGGTACCAGTATAAGTCTTACATTGGGTATGGAGATGCATAGCAAATAGATGGGGGAGATGAAGACGATAAGGAAATGAAGTTTTAACTAAGTGCCTTCCCAGGCACCACATCTCTTTGGTATGAACTTCATGTTGTTCAAACCGACCAAATACCGTTCCTGCAAGAAAACGGTGAGTGATCCTAGCAGAAGGCTGGTGGATTAAATTGGCCTTTGCATGCTGCCAGTTGGTCAGATGCACACCTGTCAAAGAATACCACCAAGCTACATCATCAAAGCCCTTTGGGGGTTTAGCACGCCCCCAACTGGCCAAACCAAATATTGCCCTAAAATCTTCGATCGTTTCATAGCGATCTACATTAAACATTCTAAAGCTGACACCCCTTACAGGTGCCTTGGGGTTAGGCCTGTCAATTTCAAAACTTGACATAAACTCATATGTTATGTCAGGGTAAGTTGGGGCATCCATACCAAAGAAACTATGCATACCCATAGAACGAAATAATTCTTCAGTTTCATTATGAATACCTAAAGCATGCAATAGTTGGTGATAAATGAAACGGGTGGGGGTCACATGCCTTAATTTTAGTTTTTCGAATCTTACCTTTTGCTCTTGGGAACCAAAAGCAACTAACCCATATGTAGGATCGCGTCCTAGCCCTTGTGGTTCGCCTCTTGAGCTTTCTCCAACCCGTTGCCTTTTTGGTGCCATGAAAGATTATGGAGTAGTGATTAGTGGGTGTGAGATGAAAGTGGTTATAAGTGAAAATTTTTGTGGGGATCTAAGAGAGAATGGAAAAAGATTAATTTTGGTGAAAATTTGAGTGAATTTGGGTGAGTAATGAGTGAGATATAGTAGAGAGAAGTTAGAGAAAATATGGAGGAATTATTTGTAGAGAGAGAAAGTGAAGATAAGAAAATGAGAGGTGAGACAAGGAAGAAGGAAAAAAGGAGAAGGAAAGAGGGCCGTGGGAAGAAGGAAAGGAGGAGAAAAAAAAAAAGAAAAAAAAATATAAAAAAAATAAATAAAAATAGGCCACACGCCCGGGCTGGGAGCAGCGCGCCTGGGTAGGGTTGCTCGCCCGGGTCACCCGGGCGTATGGCTAGGGGGAAGGATTTTTTTGAAAAAACTGAAAAAAAACTAAGTGTGGGAAATGTGGTTGCGCGCCCGGGACGAAGGAATTTCGCCCGGGGTGGTGCTGTTCACCCGGGCGAATGGCCACTTTTAAACTTTTTCGTCTTTTTTTTCTTCTTTTCACCTAAATTTCACCTGTAATCACACCGAAATACTTGAACAATTCATTAGTACCTTACTCTCCCCTTACCAATATAAAGAAATGAGCTAGAGTCCCTACTAAACTAAGAAAATAAAAATGAAAAAAAACTAATAAAGAAGAAACTAAACTAACTACGGGTTGCCTCCCGCAAAGCGCTTGTTTAAGGTCATTAGCTTGACCATATTACCTCATAGCTCACAAGGGTATGGGTCTCGGAGATTGATTTCTTCAACTAGGCCAACAACATCACCTTCATAGTAGTGCTTGAGGCGATGTCCATTAACCTTGAATTGCTCTCCTTTCTCGTTCTGGACCTCTACAAATCCATATTTGCTTACCATAGTAACAGTGAAAGGACCGCTCCACCTAGACCTCAGCTTTCCGGGAAAAATTTTCAGTCTAGAATTAAATAATAAGACCTTATCACCTGTTGCAAATTCCTTTCTTACGATTCGCTTATCGTGCCATCTCTTAGTCTTTTCCTTATAAATCTTAGCACTATCATAGGCTCCCAATCGAAACTCGTCTAGCTCATTTAGTTGGAGTAACCGTTTCTCACCAGCAAGCTTAGCATCCATGTTGAGCTCCTTTACTGCCCAGTAAGCCTTGTATGCTAACTCAACTGGCAAATGGCACGCTTTTCCATACACTAACCGATATGGAGATGTACCGATAGGTGTCTTAAAGGCCGTTCTATACGCCCATAATGCATCATACAGCTTGCTACTCCAATCCTTCCTTGACTTTGCAACCGTTTTCTCCAGGATGGCTTTGATTTCTCGATTTGAAACCTCTACCTGACCACTGGTTTGTGGATGATATGCTAATCCTGTTTTGTGATAAACACCGTATTTCTCCAGCAGTTTATCTAGCCGTTTCTCATGGAAATGCTTTCCCCCGTCACCGATGACAGCTTTAGGAACTCTGAACCTGGGAAAGATAACCTGCCGAAACATTCTCAAAACAGTGTTAGAATCACAATGGGGGGTGGCAAGAGCTTCCACCCATTTAGAAACATAATCTACAGCCACTAATATGAAACGATTACCATTCGAGGATGGGAAAGGGCCCATGTAATCAATACCCCAAACATCAAAAACCTCTACTTCTAATATAGCTGTTTGGGGCATTTCGTGCCTTTGTGAAATATTACCTGTTCGTTGGCACGAATCACAGGACATAATAAAAGCTCGAGCATCATGTAGGATGGTAGGCCAATAAAAACCTGATTCAAGGACCTTAAACATCGTCTTAGAGGGTCCGGCGTGACCTCCATATGGTGATGAATGGCAATGGTGGAGTACACCATAGACTTCCCATTCTGGAACGCATTTCCTGTATAAACCATCTGCACACTCACGGAACAAGTTAGGATCATCCCAAAAGTATCGCTTAACATCGTGCAAGAATTTCTTTTTCTGCTGATAGGTCAAATCAGAAGGTAAGACACCTCCTACAACATAGTTAGCAAAATCAGCAAACCAAGGGGAATTAACACAGATTGCAAACAAATGTTCATCAGGAAAAGAATCATCAATGGGGGTAGAGATCTCCCCATCATCATACCGTATCCTCGATAAATGGTCAGCTACCACATTCTCTGCTCCCTTCTTATCACGAATCTCGAGATCAACTCTTGAAGCAACAAAATCCACCGAATAAGCCTCGGTTTGGCTTCCTTCTTTCCAAGCAGATACTTAAGAGCTGTATGGTCAGTGTAAACAATAACTTTCGAACCTATAAGATAGGCACGAAATTTATCTAATGCATAAACAATAGCAAGCAGCTCTTTTTCTGTGGTGGCATAATTCACTTGAGCTTCATCTAAAGTCTTACTAGCATAATAAATAGCATGTAGGACCTTATCCCTCCTTTGACCTAGAACTGCACCGACTGCAAAGTCACTAGCATCACACATTATTTCAAAAGGTAAATTCCAATCGGGGGACTGTATAATGGGTGCAGAAATTAGTGCATTTTTGATCATATTAAAGGACTCAAGACACTCATCAGTGAATTTAAATTCAGCATCTTTTAGCAGCAGTTGAGTTAGTGGTTTCGCAATTTTAGAGAAATCCTTAATAAACCTGCGATAAAAACCAGCATGACCCAAAAAACTTCTTACCCCTTTTACATTTACCGGAGGCGGTAGTTGCTCAATTACTTGTATTTTCGCCTTATCCACCTCAATGCCACGTTCGGAGACCAAATGTCCCAAGACTACTCCTTCATTGACCATGAAATGACACTTTTCCCAATTTAAAACCAGATTCACCTGTTCACATCTTTCGAGAACTTTAGTCAAGTTAGTCAAACATGAATCAAAATCAGAGCCGTAAACACTAAAATCATCCATGAAGACTTCCATAATGACTCTATGAACTCAGAAAAAATGCTCATCATGCAACGTTGAAAAGTGGCAAGTGCATTACATAAACCAAAAGGCATTCTATGATAAGAAAAAGTACCATAGGGACATGTAAAGGTCGTTTTCTCCCTATCATCAGGATGGATGGGGATCTGAAAGAAACCCGAATATCCATCAAGATAACAGAAATACTTATTCTTAGCTAATCTTTCCAACATTTGATCAATAAAAGGAAGGGGGAAATGGTCTTTTTTAGTTGCAACATTCAATTTCCGGTAATCAATACACATCCTCCATCCTGTGACATCTCTAGTAGGGATTAGTTCATTTTTTTCATTACGAACAACAGTTGTCCCTCCTTTCTTAGGGACTACCTGTACGGGACTTACCCACTGGGAATCAGGCACCGAGTAAATAATACCTGCATCTAGAAGTTTAAGGACTTCTTTCTTCACTACCTCCTGCATGTTAGGATTCAAACGTCGTTGACCCTGGATACAGGGTTTGTGGCCCTCTTCTAAATGGATTCTATGCATACAAAAGTCAGGACTAATACCGGTCAAATCATCAATAGTATAGCCAATAGCTTTCTTATGAGATTTAAGTACACATAAAAGTTTATTTAATTGATTATCATTAAGAGAAGCACTAACAAT
>PYUH01000067.1:710697-761723 GCA_016808085.1 Suaeda aralocaspica | reverse complement strand
AAACCTAGGACATCGGTTCACCACAGATTAACCAGTGAGTTTGCACACAAATAATTAATTATATTATCAATTTCCTTGAATTAAGGTCCAGTAATTCTCTCGAATCTAGTCCCCTTCAGAACTCCTCTAATGGCTCTCGCTCACTTAGACTCGTTTTGCCTATTGCCCTTATGATCTAATTGTGGTAATCTTACCTCTCGGCATCGATTTCAACAATATCAAACTAACAACTAAACCTGGCCAGTATTTAATTGAAAGCAATAGTAATTGACAATAAGAATTCAAGCAAATTAATAGTTAAACTAATAATTAGGAGCAACACATCACCAATTAAACCATGGATCCCCTAGTCCTAGAAAACAAACTACTCACTCATAATTAAAGAAACAGAAACTAAAACAATNATTAAAGAAATAGAAACTAAAACAATGAAAGTAATTAAAATATTAAACATGACTAAACTAAACAAAACTAACAAAAAATAAGAAAATTAAATCTAAACATAAAACTACGAAAATTAAGAACATAAATTAAAAATAATAATAATCATAACTAAAAATAAGAATTGAGAATAAAATAGAACCTGAATATTATTGATTGAATGATTGAATAGAGTTTTTTACACTTTGAGAGAATTTTTGAGTAAAACTAGGATTCTCAAATAAAAAGAGGCGTAATATCACTAATTAGGAGAAAAACACTTAAGTAATTAGGCTAAACAAGGGAAAACGCGCTGAATTGGGCCTTCAGAGCCACCCGCCCAGGCTACCCTGGCGTGCAGTCCTCACCCGGGCACACGGCTCCGACCCTGGCGGATAGCCATATTTACTTCGTTTCTCGGTTTTCGCTCGTTCTTCCTTAATTGCCTCTTTAATTCTTCGTTTTAACACTTCTAGTCTTCAGTTTAGCTTCCCAAATGACTTCAACTCTTTACTAACTTCTTCAAGTGCTTCAAAAGGCTCGGAAAACAACGATAAATCATCGATTCCTGAAAAAATCTAATAAAAAGCACAACGAACACTCGAAATAGCAAAATTTATTAGAAATGGCTCAAAAGAGCCGTATTAGAGCTAAGAATCAACCGGGATCGGGGGTAAAATACATATAAAATATCAACTTATCAATTATTTTCAAATTAAACACCCTATAACTTTCATGGAATAATGTAGAAATAAAATAATAGGTCATTCAATTTGATGAAATGAAACATCTTACAATAATAAAACAACCAATATCTTCAAATAAAACATCCTACAACTTTTATAGAACAATGTAGAAATAAAACACTGTGTCATTCAATTTGATGACATGAAACATCTTACAGTAAGGGCTTGTTTTTTTAAATTGAATTGTAGTTGAGTTGAGTTGAAAGGAGCTGAACTGAACTGAATGATCAGGCTATCCCACACCTATCAAAAATATCCAACAACTCTAATTAATGCAACTAGGGAAGTAGGGATCGAAACCTCAATGAAGCTATTAAACTCTATTAATTCTAAAAAGTAAAAAATGAGTATGGGCCTTGGTTGAAAATTTTGACTAATTATCTAACTAATTACCAAAAAGACCGGGAAAATACGAAATTAAACTCAAATTACTAAAACACTAGTATAATATCCGTGCGTTGCACGGTTTAAACAATTTATTTAGTATATGTTCTATTGATAAAATTATGAATAAAAGGTCTGTTTATTTCAGCTTAATTGCTCTTTAGGTTATTTCACCTCAGCTAATTTCCTTCTCCTGTGAACAATTCATTTTAGTTATTTTCAGTTCAGTTCAATTCATCTCCAACCATTACAGTTCATCTCCAATCAATTTAGTTTAATTAAGTCCAGCCGTTTTCAGCTAAAGTAAACAGTTCTTAATTATGATAATGTCCAAATCTTGAAAATAGTGATACTATTAAGTTTGCATGTTTAAAGGTCTATCGATCAAACAATATAAGAAAGAGTAATTATAATTTTGACTTTTTGTACATTGATGCATTTTAAATTAATCTGATAAAAAAACTAAGGGTTTTTCTAAGGTATGCCCCTGAGGTTTTCTTTTTTCTAAGGTGTGCCCCATACTTTTTTTTCCTCACCTGTGCGCCTCAACTGTTTAATTTTAATTACTGATAACCTGTCCGTTAATGTGGTGTTAATGTTAACGTTTGTTTGTATTTTTTTGTTATTTCTTAATTATTCTCTAATTTATGGAAAATAAAAAATCCCAAAAAGCATTTTGGAGGGATAATTTCCCTCCAAAATGTTATGGTTTATTTTCCTACCCTTCTTCTGCCTTTTTATTCTGCCTTCTTTGTCACACAATCTTTGTTTTGCTCATCTTCTTCACTTCCTCTCAAAAATGTCTCACAGTTCTCAGAGGTCAAGGTATGACTCCAATTGTGATTGGGGTTTTATTGCCCCCAAATGCAATTGTAGGGTTCCCGTTGATGCCAAGTTACATGTTTCGAATTCGCACCGCAATCCTCGAAAAGCATTCTAGAGATGTGATAGTTGTCTTTTTTTTGATTGGGTTGGTCCGCAGACCATGGTTTGGATTGGTGAAGTAGAACGTCCAACGAAGAAGCATGAGGAAATTATGGATACCTTCACAGAAGGTGTTGCTGAGTTAAAAGCTCAGTTAGAAGGATTTGAGGGATTTTTTAGGGGATTGGGAAAAGTGTTAATAGTGTTGTTGCTATTTATTTTACTTGTTATTGTTTTGAAAATGTAAAGTGGTATCTATGGAAGTTGTAATAGGGGATTGGGAAAGGGGTAATTGTGATGTTAGTGTTTGTGGTATGTATGAAGTATGTTAGTTGTAATAGGGGTTGTTCTTTTTTGTGGTATTAGTTTTGTGTTTAGGTATGGTAGTGATTGAAATTTGATATTGTAATATTGGTATTTTAAGTTAATGAAATTATGTTATGTAGTTTAATACTTTGTTGCTCTAACTTGACTGAACTAATGCATTTACTTGATTATAAGCAAACAAAAAGGTAGTACATTGATATTGGCCAAAAGTTAAAACTACTTAAGCTTATATTCATAAAAACAGGAATTTGTTTACCATTGTTACAACCAAAATATTCATAAATGGTCACCATAATTGTCTAATATCGGCACTAGTATGTGACACCCTTTCCCATCCAAAAAAAAAAAAAAACACTTCCAAAATCATTTACCATCCAAAATTAATAAGCTTTGCAAAAACACTTCCAAAATCATTTACCATCCAAAATTAATAAGCTTTGCAAAAAAAATTCCAAAATCATTTACACAACACTTCCAGTCATTGTCCACACCCTTGATCAGGTTCCAAAAACATCAACTTAGTTGCTTCAATCTCTTCTTGATCTTTTGTGCCAAATCATTGCCTGGTTGACTCATGGACTGAGGTTGATTGACTGGACTGTGTGCCTCATTAGTTGCTTCATTCATTAATGGTTGTGATTGATTCATGAATTCAAAAAGTTCAGCTTCATATTCAGATTCTTCACCCCTTTGCCTTGGCGGTTGTTTTCTTTTCTTTGTAGCAGCACTGATGTTGACACTGGTGTTGTTGAGGCTACTGCTGTTGCTGTTGTGTACTGCTCCACTAATCAGTGTCTCAATTAGGGCATAAGCTTCAGTCACATTAACTTCTTCAGTTGGCTTCTTAGACTTTTTCCCTTTTCCCTTGTTCAGTGAACCGTCACCCCTAGCTTCTGCTGTTTCTTTAGCAGTTGGCCCACCCTTACAAGTCTTTGCATTATGTCCTAATGCTTTGCATTTGCTGCAACTAACAGTGTTACTTCGCTTTCCCTTCCTCTGCTCTCCTTCTTCCCTTCTTCTGTTTCTACATGGTCTTCCTATGCTCCTCTTCATAGGTGGTGCAATCAGCTTAGGGCATGCCACATTACTTGGCCATTGTTCTTGATCTGGTACTGGTGCAATGTTGCCACAATAAGCTTCCTTGTATCTTGTGATAGAGAACCACTCACTGACAAACTAAACTGGTTGTTTTGCCTCATACAAGATGGCTTTAACACCATGTTTGCAAGGGATGCCACTGATCTGCCACCTCCCACATGCACAGGTCCTATTGGATATGGACACTAGAAACCTTGCTCTCCCATCATGCACCTCATATGCCCCCCTCCCGGAAGGATAAGCAATACACATTCTGGCTTCTTTGCTTATGATCCTTAACTTCATCATAATGTTAGGACACACTCCATCTTCAGGCCACTGTTCAGCTAGGGCTTGTCTAGTAGCATGTCTTACCATTGCTATTCTTCTCACACCTAATTAACAACCAAACAAAAATGTAAGTGTATGCAGTAATGAGGCTAACAAGTTAGTGTATGTAGTAATGTATGTATGTATATTTACCTTCCAATAGTGTCAACACTGGATAAGATCTATCCACACCAATTGTATTGTTAAAACTTTCTACAAAGTTGTTTGTGGTTTCATCACTGTGTAAGGTGGGTTCAAACTTCCACCTTGCCCACCTATCCAATGGTCCAATGTCCTTGAACCATTTCAGTGCACCCAAACCACCATGTTCCACCATTTGTTGAAGAGCCCTTCTGAATGAGTACTTTGAGTAAGCATTTGTGACACTCCAAAACAGTTTGTGCATCAGCAAACCAGGGAAATCAGACTTGAAGTTCTTGCATAAATGCCTTGCACAATATCTCCTTGGGACTTTAGGCCAAACAGAATCCAGTGAAGGGTCTATACCCTGCAAATGCAAATGAAATACACATAAGGCTAAGGCTGCATTTTAAATTGACAACATTAAAAAGAAGTTAGTTAATGAGCAAACCTTTTTGTCTATCTGACATTATGGTCCAGTCATCTCTTCCTCCTTCAGTTACTATTTGCTTCAAATGATGAAAAAACCAACTCCAAGATGTCTTGTTCTCAGAATCAACAACTGCCACAGCTATTGGGAAGATCTCATTGTTGGCATCTAATGAAACAGCACTAAGAAGTACACCACCATAATTGCCCTTAAGATGGCATCCATCAACTCCAATGAGTCCTCTACACCCAGCTATGAGTCCAATAAACTGTGCAGCAAAGCTGACAAAAATGCTTCTAAACTACAAAGCTTTCTGTGGTTGGTTCACAGCTGACCATGTACAAAAAGCAACTGAACCTGGGTTGCTTGAAACCAGAATCTCACAGTATTGAGGCAAATGAGTGTATGACTCATCATGTCCTCCTTGAATCATTCTCAAAGCAATAGCCTTCATCCTATAGATTGTGGATGTGGCCATTGTCAATCCATATCTGTCCCACAAAGCCTCATTCAACCTTTTCCCTGTAATATCTAGATTAGCCCTAATGCAAACCCTTCTTGAATACAAAAGTCTCTAAGAACATCTTTGAAGTGTTCCCTATCCACAAACAACTGCCAGGGCTTCAACCTAATGTTGCCAATGTCAGCATCTTCAAACACCTCACCATTCTTAAACACTGAAGTCATATAACCACTGTCATCAGCTTCCCAATCATGTGTTTTATATGGCTCCCACCCCCCATCCACATAATTCTGAGTCAGCAAGCCCTCAATGTCACCATCATCTAGTTCACAATCCTCATCTTCAGTAGAACTTTCATCATCTACATCCTCTGGCTCATAATCTCCCTCACTGTCACTAGAGTCACCACCACTAGGGCCACTGTCAATGTCCTCCAAACCAGGTACTTCTGTAGTCCTCCTACTCCTAGTCCTAGTCCTAGTCCTAGTTTTAATAACTCCATCAACACTACCTTGGCCATTTGTGCACTTTGTACCCTTACCAACCCACAAACCCTTCTTCCTAGCTGTTGCTTGTGGCATTTTCTTACCATGAGGGAAAGAGGGTGGTCTAATTAAAGTGTGAATGGATTTATGAGACTTTTGCTCCTGTTGAGTAACACAAGAAAAAGGTTGACTTGTGTTTTGTGTGGTGGGTATTGTTGAGATTCAATTTCAGAATTCTCAACAACAGGATCATCAACAACAGGAGCATTAACAACAGAATAATCAACAACAGAAGCATCAACAACAGGAGCATCAACAACAGGTTCATTCCTATCATTTATAGGCCTCCTGATTTGAAGTTTTTCAGGCTTTTTGGGAGCAATGCGCTTGTTAGCATCAATGATTGCATTACACCCTGCTCTCATACCCTCTGCTAAAGTCCAAATGAAATTTGGTTCTTCTAAACACCCAATCCAAATGTCTATTGTTTTCGACTTGATAACATTAAACATGGTCATTAAAGATTTATCATCAGTGAGTTGATGACTTTTTTCCCTAAAACTATACTGTAACACAGGATATTTTGGCAACTCATAACCATTACTCTCAAACCCCCTAACCATGTCATTCAACACATCTAATAACAAACACTCATCAACATCCTTTATTACAAGTTGAAAACAATTTCCCATGAAATTCAATTTCAGAATTCTCTCAGACATTCTGCAATGAACATAATTACAACATCAAATAAGCCCTAAATTTAACAAACACTAAAACAGTGCTCAATTACCATATAAACTGATGCAAACAATGAGAATTACAAAATTCATAACAACCTAATTACACGAAATGATAAAAGATTCAATTTTTTAGCAACAAAATTCCAAATTGATGTGTTTACCTCACCTTCGTTTCCAAGTTCTACAACAAAGACCAAGATCCACGCCCTCAAATAAGACTCCACTTCAAGTAACTTCAACCAAATGTTTGTCAGTCTTCGACTTCGAATTTTAATTCCGCATGCCCACCAAAATCGCACAAACCAGTTTTTTTTTTTTCAAAAGGAAAAGGAAGAAGAAAGACAGTAAGACAGAGCTGTGAGGGGGGTTGAGCAGTTGATGAGCAAGAAAATAAAACCCAAAAATATAACCCCTTCTTTTTTTCCCCTAATTTAATTAAAAGTAATTAATAATCAAAAAAGATAAAAGGAAATAAAACATAAAAAACCCAAATTCATTTTAAACGTCTTAAAGGCCAAACCTAACGTCTGTTAGGGAATTAATTTGGGTAGGTTAGCAGTAATTAAAATTAAACAGTTGAGGGGCACAGGTGAGAAAAAAAAAAGTATGGGGCACACCTTAGAAAAAAGAAAACCTCAGGGGCATACCTTAAAAAAACCCAAAAACTAATTACAATATTGCTTATTTGCTTGTATTGAACTTGGCCATTCAATAAATTCACATAGTTTAGAAGTAAAAATAAAAATAAAAATAACAATGATTATTTAAAAAGAATAAAAAAAAGTCACCTAGTTTGTTCTTTTACATAATATAAATCAAGCCCAACCAAGCTTAGGACCTGTTTACTTCACCTTAAAATCAGTTCGGTTCGGTTCGGTTCAGTTCAGCTCTTCTTTTATTTTTCTATTTATTAATCCTTCATAAAAAACTTCCAGTTCAGCTATTTTCAGCTGAGGTAAACAGACCCTTGTAAACTGTAAATACTACTCTAAACAAATATAGTGAAAAAAAGTAAACATATTTGATGACCTTTTGAGTCTTTGACTAACTAAGGAGTAAATCTGCATGGGGCGGGTGCTACGTACGTTCTTTAATATAATAGTGAGAATTTGTTTGTACATTTGTCAAAGAATAGCTATTTTTTTTGGCAAATTTTTCAAGAAAACTGATCCCTAAACTTTAGTTCTGGTGCATCTAAAAATAGCTATTTTTCAATAAAAAAATTTCAACAAAAATGCTTCTAATTTGGATGTTATATTTTACAAAGAATCCCTAAACAATACATTTGCATGGAATTTTTTTTGAACGCTGATTCTGTGCAAACCACCGCACACAAACCACACAAATGCGGCAGAAAAAGACAAAATAGAAAACTGACGGCGTCAGCCTTTTTCTCTTTCCTCTCTCTTCCACTGATTCTCTCTCCTCCTCTGAATCTCTCTCTTTCTGCCTTTTTTTCTTCCTCATTCATTCAGCAATCTTTTTTCCTCCATTAAAATTTCACGAAAATTGCATCACAAAATCAATTTATGAGATTAAGATAATCTATTCATTGAACAAATTAAAAAATTTACAAACACAGAAAACTAATTAAATCGTCCAGCCCTAGAAATTTCCAGATTCAATGTCTAATATATCAGACAATTTTCCTAATTCTAAACAATCGATAGAAGTTCAACCAACATTTAATCATGATCAAAACAGATCCAATGATGCTCAAAACGATGATCTTCAACAATCTCAACAATCAGTGGATGAAATTGAGGAATCTCTTATGCAACTGGATCTGACTCCTTCAGAAATCTGCAATGTTGAAGAAGAAATTCATAATAACGAAGAAACACAAGGTATGTCTTTAATATACACCAATTTTTTGAATAAAACCAGACAATAGAATTAGATTATAGTTTTCACTATGGATTCACATAAAATTTTATCAAATAATTTTTCTTTCTTATACTAATCTACCTCCTAAAATAATATAGTAACCCTTAAATAACTGGTATAGTAACCCACATAGTAACCCATTAAATAACATAGTAACCCACATAACTGCTAAAGAAATCATAAAAAGTTACATATAAAATAAATCAAAACAGTAAAGTTGTAACCCCAAAATAATATGAATGGTAACCCTTAAACAACTATTATATATAGTAACCCTAAAAACAATGCAATAGTAACCTCTAAAATCATAACAAAGTAAGACTAAAAACAAATTTTATATTTTATATTTTATATTTTATAAATTAACCTAGTAACCTCTAAAATCATAACAAAGTAACCCTAAAAACAATGCAACAATAACTCTATATTACTGGCTATTAATTAATCAAATCTGCTATAAGTATTATAAAAACATTCATACTTATTATTGATTATAATATTTTTTGACCATGTACATAACTAATGCAGAAGAAGGAAATAGAGAAGCTAGAAAATCAGAAGCAGCAAAAACAGAAACAACCAAAACCACATTCACAGAAGAAGAATATGAACTTTACAAGGGAAGTTTAGTTGGATTCAAAGCTTCAACAGATGACGAAGTTTTTGAAGCTTACAAGAAACATACAAATGCAGTTGGTTTTAGTGTAAGGAAATCTACATCCAGATACACACAAGGAAAAAATAGAGTACTAATATCAAAACAGTACTGCTGCTCAAAAGAAGGATTCAGGTGTAAATCAAAACAAAAGCCAGTCAAAAGCCCTACTGCTGCAACAAATATTACCAAAAAAAGGAAAGAGAAGCAAGTGCCAGTGACTAGGACTGGATGCAAGGCGCACTTAAGAGCTAAAGTAAATATTTGAAGGAATGTTTGAAGTTGATGAACATGTCATCGCTCATAACCATGAATTAACAAGAAGAGCATGGCAACACTTTCATAGATCAGAAAGAAAGATAACCACAGAAAAAGCAAATGCCATTGACAACATGTTACAAAGTGGATTGAGACCAACACAATCATACAACTTGATGTCTCATGAAGTAGGAGGATTTGACTCTGTTGGACACACATTGAAAGATCATTTAAATTACATTTATATACAAAAAATGAAAGAAATAAAAGGTGGAGATGCACACCATGTAATAGACAATCTTTATCAAAAACAAGTTGATGATTCAAACTTCTTTTTCAGATTTAAGATGGGAGGAGAAGACAAAGGAAACAAGTTGATTTCAATTTTTTGGAGAGACTCACAAATGCTTGAAGATTTTTCAGTTTATGGAGATGTGATGGTTTTTGATACAACATTTCGAACAAATAAATACAACCTAATTTGTGCACCGTTTGTTGGAATCAATAATCATTGGCAAAATGTCATGTTCGGTTGTGCATTCATAGCAGATGAAACCACTGCAACATTTGAATGGCTTCTTAATACATTCAAGAAATCAATGGGAGGTGCTGAGCCAACATCAATTTTCACTGATCAAGATTTTACAATGGCAAAAGCTATAGAAAAGTTATACTTATTTCCTTCAAGTAAAAGATTTTAGTTTTTAATTTTAACTTCCTAAGACCTCTATTAAGTTAATACCTTAAAAAATCTATAGAAAAGTAAACATTAATATGGTAATACCTTAGATAGAGCTCTATTAAGTTTACAAAACAACATAATCTGGTAATTCTCAAAACACTAACATAGTAACCCCCAAATCAATAACATAGTAACCCCCATATCAGCAACATAGTAACCCCCCATATCAGCAACATAGTAACCCCAATAACACAGTAATCTATAGACTACAACCCCACATAACAACACTAACACATCATCAAATAGTTTCAGGTGTATCCTAATGTCAGACATCGACTTTGTATTTGGCACTTATTAAAGAATGCAGTTGATAGATTTAGAGCTTTAAAGAAGGACAAGACTTTTCATCAAGCTTTCAATAGGTGTTTGACAGGCTGTGTTTCAGAGGAAGAATTTGAGAATTGTTGGGCTGAAATGATTAAAAACTACAAACTTGATAAAAACAAATGGTTCAGCAAACTTTATCAATCAAGGCAAAAATGGAGCACAACATTAAGCAAGGATTTCTTTTGAGCAAGTATTTTGTCATCTCAAAGAAGTGAGAGTACAAATAATGCTATTGAGTTAAGAGCTAATGGTAATACAAGCTTAACATATTTCTTCAAGATTTTTAAACAAATAGTGGATAGATGGAGAAGGAATGAGTCTGATGCAGATTTCAAATGCTCAAACTCAGAACCACATTCACATTTTCCAATGACTGGGTTAATAAAACATGCCTCAGAGATATACACCCAAACACTGTTCAGAGAATTTGAAACTAAGTTCAAATATGCTATTGCAAGCTCACTGAAAAAAATTGATGATGTTGGGGGCCTATGCATGTATGAAGTATGGCTTGAAAATGATCAAAAATCAAAACACCTTGTGAATTTCAACAGTTTGAACACCATGGTAGAATGTACTTGTAAAAACCTTGAGGAAGTAGGATGGTTATGCTACCATTGTTTGAGGGCACTCTTACAAAATTCAATTACAAGGATACCAGATATACACATTCGCAAAAAATGGACAAAGCAAGTGAAGAGTGAAATTTGGAAGAGAAGAGATGAATACCAAAAAGAATCAGAAACACAGCAACATAAATTTCTTCCTTGGAGGGCAGATATGGCAAGAAAGTCTTACAACTTGATTCTCAAAAGTCAAGAATATGAAGAAACAAGGCAGTTCTATGAAGAAAGTCTTACAACTACTTTGAATGAAATCAATAAAATCAATTTTGCCAAGAAAAAAGAAGAAGAAGAACAAGCAACACAAGCACAGAAAAAAAACAACTAAAATGCAGAAGTCAGAGATCCCTGTGGTAGATAATCCAGCAAAAGCTAACACAAAAGGAAGAAAAAAGAGAATCAAAAGTCACCATGAGAAGCCAAGCATTAAAAAAACAAAAGCAATGATAGCAAAAGGAGACACAAGAGAATTTGGGACAATAACTCCAATTCAGAAACAAACATTATTTTGATTATCTTCCATTTACTATCATCTAGTTTCTATATGTTTAGTTATTTTTCTTCTAGTTTCATATTTGAAAAACATTTGAAAGTTAATGTCCTTTTATTTGTTATTATGAATGATTATTATGAATTATTATGTTAAGCTATTTTGTAAACTAACTTCAGCGAAAACAGTTCTAGTAACCCCTTAAAAATATTTCAATAATCCTTTAGAACTACATTTTGGTAACTCCTAAAACCAAATTTAGTAACTCCTAAAAACAAGTTTAGTAACTCCTAAAAAAAAGTTTAATAAACCTGCTAAAAAAAACTTTAGTAACTCCTAAAAACAAGTTTAGTAACTGCTAAAAAAAAAGTTTAGTAACCCTGCTAAAAAAAAACTTTAGTAACTCCTAAAAACAAGTTTAGTAACTGCTAAAAAAAATTTTAGTAACCCTGCTAAAAACAAGTTTAGTAACTCCTAAAAACAACTTTGGTAACACCTAAAAATAACTACAAACAATTAAAATGCAACTAATAAAATTACCTTTTATCTTTTGCTGCTCTCATGCTCTAACACTTGCTGCAAAATTCGCCTACGATTCTTATTGAATTCATCAAGTTTCTCTAACACATTTTTACGTAACCCATTCAAATTAGACAAAACCAATGACGCACAGATTTCAGCTCGGTAAAGACGTCGATCTAAAGCCTGAAAATAAAAAACATTAGTTAAACAAATACTAAAACAACAACATTGAAAAGTACATATAACATAATACTCACCCTTGATAAACCAGCAGCTTTGAAAGGTCGACCTCGATACATACAACAATGGTACATCAACAAGACTCCACAATCAAGATTAGGAGTGACACCATGCCAATCAAAAGAAATTTGTCGAATTAGATAATTCATTATTTCTTCAGCTCCATCAAACCTTTTCATTTTCAAAAAATTGCAAAAGAGCTTCCTCTGTAAATAAATACCCAACCAAATTACTTAAAAAAACATTTCAAACATAACAAATAAAATAACCTCAAATAAGTAAAATACTAACCATATAGACTGCAGCAGTATAGAATTGTGTTGTAAAAGCATCAAAAGATTGGACTTTGCGATTCTTTTCATCTCTATAATAGTACAATCTATTGTCAAGATAGTCAATTCTTGAATCCGCCAAATTGACAACAAGACATGAATAATGATCACTTATATGAATAGGAAGAAAAAACTGCAAAAGGCAAATTAGAAATATAAATACCAACACATATTTAAAGAAAAGGGAAACAAATAAAACCTGGAAAAAATATATTAGAAAACATAATTTAATTACCATAAGTGCACCATAAAATTCACAAGTAGCAAGCTGTTGTTCCATCCACTCATAGAAAGCACCATACACTTGCTCCTCATACATTTTGCCTTGAATCTCACCATACACAATTGAAAATAACAATGGTTACTGCAAAAAAAGTATAAGCACTTAATTATATAACAAAAGAATTTGAATTAAAACAAACTAACCATGTATGAAAGGCCAAAGAAATAGCAAAGACAATCATTATCACCAAGAGTATGCTCATGGTTATTCAACAACATTAGAAAGCAATCAATAACGCGACTAGATATCATTTCAAGTGGCTGTAGAGTCCACAAACCTTCCCTAGGAAGCCCATATACTTCACTATAAAAGGTCATTTGCTCACTGAAAAAAATAATAATAATTCAGAAAATTTTAAAAACAAATTCGATAAAACACAACATAAGAGATCAGAAACTAATACATACTTCTGATTAAACATTTTTGTGTCATCACAAAAACAAAAATCTGCCACTTGAAGTCGCAATGTCTTCATGCCTTTAATGAGATTTCTATTTTTTCTCATGGCTTTCGAAACCAATGACAAATCATTTCCTCCAGAAATACCACAATTATCAATATCAATTGGAATGAATTCATCAAAAAAACTGATTCCAACATAACCAATATTATTTGACTCACCACCTGAAAAACAACATTAAAAACTAGTTCATCACCTTATAGCAATGCATTCATTTAATAGCTCAAAAATAAAACAAGTAACTCCTTAGAAATAAGACAAGTAACCCCTTAGAAATAAGACAGGTAACCCCTCAAGAATAACCAAAGCAACTCAAGGCAAATAACCCCTTAGAAATAAGACAAGTAACCCCTCAAGATCAACCAAAGAAACCCCTCAAAAATAACAAAGTAACACCTCAAGAATAACAAAAGTAACCCAAGACAAGTAACCCCTTACAAATAAGACAAGTAAACCCTCAAGATCAACCGAAGTAACCCCCAAAAATAACAAAATAACACCTCAAGAATAACAAAAGTAACCCAAGACAAGTAACCCCTTAGAAATAAGACAAGTAACCCCTCAAGATCAACCAAAGTAACCCCTCAAAAATAACAAGATAACACCTCAAGAATAACCAAAGTAACCCAAGACAAGTAACCCCTCAAGATCAACCAAAGTAACCCCTCAAGAATAACCAAAGTAACCCAACACAAGTAACCCTAACCCTTTGAAAATTCCACACAAACAAGTCAAGACAAAAATACTATATAAAAATGAAACCTCTTACATACCATATAAAACCTCTTACATACTATGTAAAAATAAAATCTCTTACCATTTTTACCCTTTGGAGGACCAGCAACCTTTTGACAATCACTTTCAGCATTTTCATTTCCAAAAACAGGAGCTTTTATAACTACATCACTACCTGAAACAATGCCAAACTTTCTTTGAAGAATTTTTGTAGATTCCACCTCAGAATAGCCACATATCCAACTTTGTAAAACAGTTTTTCTCTTCTTCATATATTTTGCACAGGTAGAGTAAGAAGATTTTTTCAAAACTTTGTTTTTCTTACAAGCTCCAATTTTCTTAGAAGCATCAATATCACTTTTCTTATCAACTTTTTTCAACTCTGGTCTCTGAATAAAAGGGTTATCAGAAGAGACAACATTAGCTTTGAAAAGTCCCTTCAACTTACTTCTTTTTCTTGCAGGTTCATCATCCACACTCTTACCAAATTCTGGCTGACACACATCTATCTTCTGAGATGACATGTGAACACTATTTTGAGTATCTTCGAATGACGAAAGGACAACAGTACTATCAACCTCAGAAACATGCTTCCGATTAATCTCCCAAAGATGAATTAACAATGGCAGTATCAATCTCCGAAACATCCTTCTGAATATCTTCCAAAGATGAATTGACAATGGTAGCATCCACCTCAGAAATCTTATTCTGACTATCTTCTAATGATGAATTGACAAGAGTGATATCAACCTCAGGCATTTGATTATGTACATCACATTCTTTGACACTTTCCTTTTCATTTAGACCTTGCAAATTAACTTCCCCTTCCATAGTTTGAGCATTTTCATCAACATCTAACTCAACATAACCTTCAACTTTCTCTTGCATCTGTTTTTCTTCATTAACTTTTGATGAATTTGGTTGGTTTACCAAAACATCAGTATCTATTTCAATACTCTGAAGATCTTTAAGTACTGGATTCTCTGAACCACAAAAAATTTGATCCAATCCATCAACAGAAGGAACTGAAGTGAAGTCATATTTTCCAAACAACGTCTCATTAACTTCAGTAGTCTTCAAATTCTCCTGGGATACAGAGAACTCCAAAAATTCAGTCATTTTTTGTTCTGTTTCCTTTGTCGAGTTGCAAGTTTAATTGTATCCCAAAAGTCAGAATGAGCATAAAAAGAACTTTTCACTGATGTAGATTGATTATTGCCTTCACACTCAGATAGAGACTCATCACAGCTCTTGTATTTCTCCTGCATATTCTCATTTGAACTCATTGACAACTTCTTAAGCATATCAACATTCTCCTCACACCGAATACCAAACAATTTTGTATCCCTTTTCAACAAGAGATACAATTCTTCAGCACGTTGCAAAACAATAATATATTTAGCATACAAAGACAACAACATTACAATTATTTACCATACAAAAAATAAATCTTAAAAATTGTTTTACTAATCACTTAAAGTTGTTTAGTAACCCCTAAAAGTTTTTTTAGAAATCCTTCAAAACTGTTTTTAGCAACCCCTAAAAAGCTGCATTAGTAACCCCTTAGATTTGTTTTAGTAATCCCTCAAAATTATTATAGTAATCATTCAAAAGTTGTGTCAGTAACCCCTTAGAATAGTTTTAGTAATCCCTCAAAAGCTATGTTAGTAACCCCTTATAAGTTGTTTTAGTAATCCCTCAAAAGCTGTGTTAGTAAACCCTTAAAGATATTTTAGTAACCCTCAAAATTATTTTAGCTAAAAGGATGTGTTAGTAACCCCTTTAAGTTATTTTAGTAACCCCTAAAAAAATTATTTTAATAATCCCTAAAAGGATGTGTTAGTAACCCCTTTAAGTTATTTTAGTAACCCCTTAAAGTTATTTTAGTAACCCCTAAAAGTTATTTTACCAACTCTAGCCACAGCAACAAGTCCAATAAAAATATCTTAAAAGACATGTTAAAAAAATTAAATAACTTAATAATTAAATTACTTATAGTCTTTGCAATTTTTTTAATTTCTTCATCAGTAAGAATATTGTCTGGCACAACAAAAGAAACAACACGATGTAAATCTTGTGGTAGATTCTAAGTGAAGCATTGACTAGCATCAACTTGATCATTGCTGTGATGTACAAAATCACTCAACCCTTCTTGTATTTCTTCAAAATCAGTTTGCTCTGAATACTTTTCCTAAATGTGTTCCTCAACTGGACACTCTTCTTCAACAGTCTCTTCTTCTTCATTAAATTCAAGCTATTGTTTAGTAGAATCCTCATGCTGCAATGATTCATGTATCCCTTCTTTTTCTCCATGATCAACATCATCTTTCTCAATAACAACCTTTATCTCATCACTACATTTTCTAGTGATTGGATATGAATCCTTGTCTAACTCACCAATACCCCACTTACCATTTTCAGCTTGAAGTCTATCCCCAACCTTTTCATTGGTCCAGTGTTTTATTAAAGGCAAAGTCTTTGGTGAGTGATTGCCTCGATACAATAGCATATGAAAATAAACTATCTGCAGCAGCACCAAACAACCACCAACATATCTTGTAGTAGGTGTATATGATGATAAACTTGTAGCAAGTTGATCCAAACAAAACTGACACCAATTATACTTTGAAATCTTATTAACATCCTCCAAATCCTCAATAATCTTAAAATCAACAATCCGATTAGGTAAAGGGGCAAACAATGTACTCATTGCATACATAACAAAACATCTCTTAAACTCATCATTCCAAGACTTCATCTCTTCATCATTCTGCATACATAACAAAACATCTCTTAAACTCATCATTCCAAGACTTCATCTCTTCATCATTCTCAATCTTATCATATAACAGTTTAACCCCAATAGTTGACTTACAACCATAAATCATTCTCCATCGTTGTCTTATCTCAACATCTGTAGTTGATCCATAAATAGGAACTTCATCACCATTAATAGGTATTCCAAAAACATCATGCACATCCTCATCTTTTATCTGATACCTATATTATTGTTTTACTATTTATTTTATTTAAAAAGTTTCTACAAATTTTGATAATATTGAAACAATGATTCGACTGTGCCCAAATTAACACTCGACGACTCCAATCTTCATACGAGAAGTGGTACGTTTCCTGAGAGCCCTAAAAATCAAACTTGTGGATTTGTTGTTGTTGGTTTTCCAAATCATTTACCGGTTTTATCATTTTGTTTTTGTTAAATGGCTTAATTTGAATTAATTAATCACATTAAATTAAGATAATTTTTTGACAAATTGTATCATGCTAGGAACCTTGAATGAATCTTAACGACGATTTGACTAAATTATTAGGTTTTATGTGATTTCACCTTAATAATAGTAATTTTGTGTTAAGTTGTAAATTATTATTTTGTGGTTCTTTATATAATTTGTGTATAATTCAGAGAAAACTAGTAATGGCCGCCTACGGGCTAATGTGACGCACTCCTCCATATTAGTACCTTCACCCTCCGAATCCATCCTTTGGTTCGTAAGATCATAACTTGGAGTCATCCCCATGGGATCGAAAGGGTTATTCGTGCAATTTAGATTATCGTCTCGTATTCTTGTCCCATTCGTAATCAATCTAAATACACGGCTTATGAGTTTGATTCTTAAGACTCATTGGCGACTCCTTACTAGCATCGTCCGTATTCGTTGATATTATCTCACTCGAAAAAAGATAATTACAAAAAAAAAACACTATAATAGCGTAGCACGACAGACTTTGTCACGCTAACGCCGCAGCGTCACAAAATTTGCTGCGCTACACCTACAGCGTGACAAACTTTGTAGCGCTGCACAGTCAACGTGACAAACTTTGTCACGCTACCACGCTACCACGATTGAAATTCCTGCGCTCCTGTTTTTTTTTGCAAAATACTTGTAAAAAAGTCCATTTCACCTTTTCTTAAGCCAATTTTTTATGTCCAACTCGACCTATGGACGGTTTGGGAAAGGTGACCCAAAAAAAATTTGGGACCCTAAAATCCGGGGCCCCTACACATTGCATAAAATAGCTTTAGTCCCATGAAGCAAAGTAATTGCTTCGGCTTGGAGAGGAGAAACGACCATAATTAGATGTTGGCCTTTGGTGAGGAGGGTGCCATCTTACTTGTTTATAAGCCATCCCACTACAAATTTAGGATTGAGCTTCTTATGGGACCAGGCACCATCAGTAATCACAAGATGTAAATATATAACATGGTGAAATTCACACACTCATACCAGTCCGACGGTTTCAGAGGTATTTCACGCTGCAGATGAGGAGCATTTGTCATTTGCGACATGTTCAGGCATCTGCCATCTAATAAGCTCCTACTACTTAATCATGTAGACAGAAATGGGATTAATATGGGAACCTCTGAAGACAACATTATTTTTATGGATCCAAATAGCCTAGAGGTTGGTACTGGAATGTAAAGTAAATCCGCCATAGTTTTTCGGATGTCGTCCGCAAAGTGCTCAACCTAACAAAAATTGATTAAAGAGTTTTTAACCCACTTATGCCCCATGATAAGAGTTGTTCGTTGTTCTCGTTCCTATTTGCCTATTCAGATTACCCATAAATACATATGCCGCTTTAATTATATATTTACCAGCCCAAGACATGCTGACAGGTACCTTTCCATCAATGGCCAATTGGACAGGATCCTACCATACTTTCCCCAAAAAATTCGAGAGTTTAAGAGAGCCGGTTGAGAATGTAACCTCCAAACCTATTTGAAGAGTAGGCTATAATTGAGCACCTCAAGGTTCTTTAAACCAATCCCACCTGCATGTTTATGCTTCTTCAAACTAGTTCTAGTCTTCCAGTAAATCGGCCTCTTTGTGAAGGAAGTTTACCCCCAGAAATGAAGGAAGTTCAAAGTGATTCTATTGATAACTTTTTTCAGGAGAAGATAAAAGGGAGATGACATGGGCTGTCATAGCAGTCAGAACAGAATTTACCAGGAGGAGTTTTCTAGAAGACGAAAGAGTCTTAGTTGTCTAGTTGGAGATTGCATTATCAAGCTTCTCTATCATTAGCTTAAAAGTTGTTGAACGCCTATCCACATTCATGTTATTACCAAGCTAATTTCCAAAGGTGAGCATCTCTTTGACCCTTAATCTCCTAGTCAAGAACATGTGGTATCTGATTTATCAAAGTTAATCATCTCATCCAAGATCAGACAAAAGTCATAAAGAGTGTTATTAAGGCAAATTACCGTGCGGAGATCCGCCTTGAAACTGAAAGTTTCATCATCCACAAAAATTAAATGGTTGATAGGAAGAGAGGATCTATCAATATTTAGATCAATGAATGACCCAAAATGATGGAGCTTCAGGAGAAGAACCGAGAAAGTTTCCATAACCATAAGGAACAATTAAGGCGAGAGCAGGTCACCTTGACGTAAACCTCGTGTAGGAAAAATCCTTCTGGTAGGCACCCCATTGAATAAAATCTGGTAAGACATAGTAGTAATACATGTTGTATTTAATTGATCCAAATAGGTGGAAATCCATTTGGTTTAAGAATGCGCATAACAAAATCCCAATTAGAATGATCATAAGCTTTACTAAGGTCCACCTTAAGGAGATCAGTACGCGGTTTCCCTGTTTTTTGTTCTTCTCCTAGTTATTCAATAATTCATGCGCCACAAGTGCTGAGTCTCCCATAAGTCATCTGGGGATAAATGCATTTTGAAATTCCCTCACTAAGTCCCTAAGAATAGGTTTTAATCTGTTGACCAAACATTTGGAAATAATCTTGTATGTGGTGTTGCAAAGACTGATAGGACGAAATTGATCTACCTTTGAGGGAGAAGGAAGTTTTGGGATCAAGGCTATGAAAGTTGAATTGACTTCGCATAACATGTGGCCAGTGTTGAAGAAACTAAGGACCGCTAGGAAAACCGTCTCTCGAACACAATCCCAATTCTTTTGAAAGAAAACAGGGGCAAACCCATCTGGATCCGGGGATTTGATTGGTTTCATACCAAGAATAACCTATGTAATATCCTTTGCCATAAACGGTTCATTGAGAAGTTGTAGCTGTTTAGGGGACCGAGTAGGGAGATATTGGAGCTAGGAGTCACAAGTGGAGGTTGACGAAGAAGGTAGAGAAATGGGGCAAAGAATGTCTTTAAAATATAGAGCAAAGGTGTTTTGTATCTTTGTTTCATCGCACACCCAAACTTTTTCCAGGTTTTGAATAATGTCAATTTCATTTCTTACAGCCCTGTTTTTTTTACAGATTTGAAGAAAAAAGAGGTTGTTTGATCACCTAGGCCATCCCACTTTAAACGGGCACGTTGCTTCCAAAACTGCTGTTTGACCCAAATGTCCTCTAATTGGTTGGATTGAAGAGTAATGTCCAAAGTGGCATCCGTTGGGGTAGTGACATTGTTCTAGACATGAGCAAGCCTATCAATAATTTCATTCCATTGGATGTGATTTTTCTTTTTGTAGTCAAGCTCCCAACTTCTCAAACCCGTTAAAACCTTCTTTAGCTTTCTCTAAAGCCCAAATAATTTAGAACCTTGGACAAAAGGAGTCCAATTGTCATTAATAATACTTTGTGAATGGGCCATTTCCATGGACCACGATTCCGATTTGTAAGGCCTTTCTTGTAATAAGTATTATGTTTATTTGAAATGAAATGTGACAAAGGCTATTGCACACCTATCAACAATAACCAACAATTCTAACTAATGCAGCTAGGAAAGTAAGTATTAGATCTTCAGGCAAGCTATTAAATTCTATTAGTACTTAAAAGTAAAAACTGTGTAAGTGACATTGGTTGAGATTTTTGGCTGATTAGCTAACTACGGAAAATAACGGGACAATATGGGATTAGACTCAAATTACTACAACCTAGGGCAACCGGTTCACCAAAAAAAATCAATGAAATAATTAAGCAGAAACCAACTAATTCCACTAAATTCATTAAGCTAGGGCTTACTAATTCGCTCGAACTAGACTCCCTCAAAACTCCTCTAGCAACTTTCACTATTGCCTAGACTCATTTTGCCTATTATTTGGTAACCTATTGTGGTAATTTTACCTCTTAGCATCAATTTCAACAATTACCTTACTCGCAATTAAACGTGTGCATAATTGCAATCGATAGAATTCAATAATAGGAATTTAATTACTAATAGGGAAGTAATTAATCGATGCTAAATTACTCCATTAACAAGTTTAAGGATCCCTTAAACCCTTAAAAACGACTACTCGCTCATAATTGTAAAAGCTAACTAAATTGCATGAAGGAAATCATAATTAAACTAAATAAACAATTAACAAATAAATAAATTAACAAAACTAATGATCAAAACTAAATAAACTAAGCAATAATTAAACATGAACTAATAAAATCAATTGCAAAATAAAGAGTAAAGAAATTACCAACGAAAGGAGATTGAAATTGCAATTGAATTTGAACTTGAGAATCCACAAAAGTAAAACCTAATACTTATCTAGATAGAGAATAATATATAATTGAGCCCTAATTATGTTTAGAAAAGTGAAAAGTAAAATAAAAAAAACTAAGTGTGGAAAGCCTCGTAAAGCATGCCTTATATACCCACAATTGATTTTTAATAGTTAAAATTACGAAGGCCACACCAAAATTGCGCACAACAAGCCTGGAACGAGCGCACCACACAAAATTGAGCGAGCGCGCGCTCCGCATCATGTATCTGAATCTTTGAGCAGTGTGCTTGACCGAGCGGGAGCACGCCTTTGAATGTTGCGGGCGCTCAACTGGTCCAATATGAC
The DNA here is from genome assembly GCA_016808085.1 of Suaeda aralocaspica. Lineage (NCBI taxonomy): Eukaryota > Viridiplantae > Streptophyta > Magnoliopsida > Caryophyllales > Amaranthaceae > Suaeda > Suaeda aralocaspica. The sequence goes on along the minus strand of PYUH01000067.1, from coordinate 739,921 downwards.
TTTTCTTTCTTTTTCTCACTTGACTTAAGGAGTTGGCTTATTCTTTCGATGCGCATCCTAATGCAAACCAATCTTGCCACATTCTAGCTTTCCGACTCTTATCTAGACCTCGATTTACGTGCTCCTTCTTCTATAATTCAAACAAAATCGAGAATAGTAAATGTGGAATATAAAATCAAAGTAAAAATACACTAAAATAACCGGAATCAAACAAAACTTAGCAAAACTATTAGAATGACTAAATAATGAAAAATAAATTAAACCAAGTCAAAATAGAGCATTTAAGCACATAAAAGGCTGAGGAACAAATGGGGGAAAATACTATAAAAACTAGACATATCAAAATTAAATGAGTTAAAAATTAATACTTTAAAGTAAATAAATAAAAATACTTTGTAATTCTTTTACAATAAGAAACTTGAGAATATTATAATTTTTTCGAAAAATGTGTCTTAATTTAAGAGGAGTAAGAAGATAATGCAAGAGATTGATTATATGATGGAATTAAACTATACCGTTAATTTTATATATTGAAATTTTGATAATAATTCTCAACAATTCATAATTTTGTTACAAATTAAATACACTATCAGTTGCAAATAAATCATATCATACGTTGCCCAAAAGTGTTTTTGTGGGCACGTGTAATTATTTTAAAATTAGTATAATATAATTTATGTTATATATATATATATACTTTTTAAAAATTAATTTTATTCATAGTATGATTTATTATATAATTTGTAGTTATTTCAAAAATACTTAAATTTGTAAATCGTGCATTGCCAATTGTCAAATTACCGATAAGCTTCATTACTTCAAGAATTAAAAAAAAAAAATAACAATGATTTGCTTTAGTAACCAAATGAATAAATTAAATAAAAATCAAACAAAAACACAAAACTTTTAAGGATGAGGTTATTTATATCTTTGACTGCTTTAAAGTATATCCTCTATGGACCTCTAACAGAAACTCAATTAGTTTTATGCTTTCGGGCCACTTCTGCACTTCAGGTCGTAACGGGAGTAAAGTTACCTTTAACTCACATCGGACAAAATTTCAAATTTTATGGTTCTACCGCTAGTGGCGATACTAATTGATACTTCGTCTACCCATAACTTAGAGGTTACAGTAGAGTACAATTTTATTATTATGGAGTCTAAGTTCACTTGTTTTGACCATATTTTCCTTGTATAATAAAAATATCACCGAAAATGATTTCATCAGCTTTGTAGTAGCATGTATTTATTAGTATATCAAATTTTATAAGTTAAGCCAAAATCAAAACCAAAACCAAAACCAAAAGACAACTCAAAATAATAATGGTGAAGCACATATCTTGAGGAACATGTAAATCAATATATACATATACCTCCGTGTAACAATTGTATGGACAAATGAACTAAGCTTACAAGCTTATACGAAGTATACTTTAGTCATCCACCCCCTAAAACCCAAGTCTCTCCATATCTGTAATGCGAGTACTTACATGTGGGTAATACACCAATACTATGATTAATTAAGGAAAATGAGTTTCTTCCGGATTACTTGGCTCAAGTTGCTCTTGATTTTTCATGGTTATTAAGTGGACACTTGTTACCCTTTTATTGGACTTTGTTGGGTGACACGGATTCAGGTGTGAATGTATCTGGTGCAATTGATTTGCTTACAACAATAATAATAATTTAGAAAAACTGAACTAAACTGAATTCAATTGAATAATAAAAAAAAATTCAGTCTAAAAGAACAGGATCTTACATGTGAGTATTATACTATATATTAGATAATGAACAATATACCAGTAAAGACAACCTAACCTCATAAAATCAATAACAATAGGTCCATACAAGACTTACAATAGAGGACAATCTAATATAATATGTTCCAAATCAATTTAGAAGTCTCACGTTCAAAACATGATGCAAAATGGAGTAGACACCAAGCAAGAGCTAAAATTGGCATCAACAAGAAACCTTGGTCTTTACGCCAAGAAAACGAGCATATAACCAATATTTGAGCCCTATATTCTATTCTAACCTTCAACAAAATCTAACTCAAGCATTGCATATGTTCCTTACTTATACACATCTATAACGCTTATCTTTACTCTTCTACTTTCACACTATCTTTTTCTCCAATTTCATTTTCTTCAATTCATTCCTTATTTACTAACAATCTATATAGACCAACCTTTCATATGAAGCATGTTGCCCTATATTAGCCACTACATGTATCATTTCGAAAATTGAAATCAAAATTTATTGATCAACTTAACAAAAATGGAGCTTCAATTGGATCTTAAGGTATTGCAAACCATAGACGAACTTCACTCTACTGATTTTCGGATAGCCAAAGATCGAGGTGGTCCTGTTTTTATAACCCAAGAAGATGACACTATGTTTTTCCTTACCGCTCATCTCAAAGGTACCACAATATGTTATTTTCCCTCAACTAAAAACTTTTAAGTAAAGTGAATCTTTTGAAGGGTGTACTTGTTTATTTTTTGACTATTTTGTTTTTGGGTTGTTGCTTTAATTAGGCTATACAAAGGATAATATTAAGATTGATATTAATGAAAATGGAACACAAATTTCAATAAGTGGAAACAAGACGGTGCAAGAAACAACAATGAAAGGATGGGTGATGCAAGAGGAAGAACCAAGAACGGAAGGATTCATGAAGGTGTACAAAATTCCTAAAGGGGTTATATTAGATGAAATTAAGGCCGATTATAATAATGATGATTTGAAGTTGACAATCTACATGCCTAAGCAAAAGAAAGGCATCATCGGAGGTGAGATTGAAGAAGTTAAGGGTGAAGAACCTGTAGATGAAGTATTCGAAAGTTCACACGAGGAACAAGCGAGTGAGAATAATGTTAAAGATATGTTTGATCAAGAAGAGGAAACTATGCTTGACGATAATGAAGGAAATGAGATAACTGAAGTTGTTCCGAAGTTGAAAGGGAAAATTCAAGAGGACATGCCTTTAATGAAGAAAGATGACAAAGATGTATCTTCTATACAAGAAATCAAAGGAAAAGATGATAATGTCATTCAAAGTAATGGTGGCAAAGAAGAGGATGAAATAGTTGAAGAAAGACTAGAAGAAGGTTGTGAAACAAAGGATGAGACTAAAGCATGTGAAACAAAACAAGATAAATGCAATTTGGATCAACATGAATTAGAAGAGAGTAAAAACGATAGTAACAAATGTAAACTATTTGCACCTTGCTTTTTTATTGGTTCAACCCTAATTCCTTCTCTTGTAGCAATGTTTTTACGTTTGGTTAAGACGAAAAAGCATTAATTACCAACGAAGTGAGTACTGAGTAGCTATGTACATGAAATTTTAATTTTTGATGTGTGCTAATTGTTAGAAGTATGTCCTTCAAACCCCGTCAAAAAAAAAAAAAAAAAAAAAAGAGTATGTCCTTTAAACAAGTGCATGACTCTAAGTAATAGTTTATATGAAATTGGGATGGACTTCGATTAATTAGTTTAAATAATTACTCGAAATGTTTAGCTGAAAATTGCTATCGATTAGTAAGTTGAATGTAATCAGGCTTATGTCTTAATTAGAACTAATTGTATATGGCCGCACACACAAACACACAATTGTCCAAGCAAGCCAAACAATTAAATTTTGGTCGGGTTTGCAAAAAAAAAAAAAAAAAAAAAGCTAATTAGGTTTAGGTTTAAACATATCTTTAAAAAAACATCTATCTATCTATTGTATAGCTCTACTAAAACAAAGCCACTCGCAACATAGCTTGCCAAGTGGCATTTTTTTTCCGTTCCTTATCAAAATTTAAATCATCAAAAATAATTTCCTGCTCATTAATAAAACTTAAATCATCCAAATTCATTTCCCAACCATTTTGAAAACCCTATATATGACAACATAACCAGTAACTATATGTTATTAATTTTATAAATAATAAATTACTTTACTTACTATATTCCAAATTAAACAATAAGACCCTGTTCTTTTAAACTGAAACAAAGCTGAACTGAATAATAATAATAATAATAATAATAATAATAATAGTAATAATAATAATAATAATAATAATAATTTTTGGCTGCCACGACCAAGCTCGGTAGCGTGAACTGCAGCTGCCTGAATCTCCTCCTTACGGGTCCTTGCCCGAACTGAATGTTCCTTGCCTCATAATGTAATCATTATGATACTACTGGATATTTGTCTCCATATTCTAGATATAGATGTCATATGGCAGAGTTTAAAAAAAAAATCCCTCAAGGAATGAGAGAGCTTTTCAATCATCTTCATTCTTCTCTAAGAATGAAAGTTGAATGTTTATTTGGTCAGCTAAAGAAAAGATTGGAGCTGTCGTATAATGTGTCGCAAACGACACTTAAAAATAAAATGGCAATTATTATTTCTACTTTCACACTTTATAATTTCATTAGAATGCAAACACTTGGAATACCAATCATTCAGCATAACGCAAATGTTCAAGGAGTAGCAGATTCTGATATGTTAAATGAATATCGTAAAAGAGCTATCTACAAATTTAGACGTTGCATTGCATGAAAACTTTGGCGCACTAATCAATCAGAAAGTGATGTTAAAGAAGATATGATAGATGATGATGATGATGACGGTGATGGTGATGGTGGTGCTGGCGGTGGTGGTGGTGGTGTTGTTGATGGTGCTGGTGGTATGATGGATAAAGATTAATTAGATTTTTAAAGGGGTGGTAGTATAACTTATGTTACATGAATTTAACACACTTCTATTGATTTAGAACTTGATGCATTTGAAGATACAATTTGCAATTAAACACTTATTATTATTTCATTAGTTGATGTACAAGTAGTAATAATAATAATAATAAAAATAATGATAATAATAATAATAATAATAATAATAATAATAATAATAATAATAATAATAATAATAATAATAATAATAATAAATTGAATAGAGTTGAGCTGAATTGAATTGAACTAAAACATCCAAAATTTCAGTCCAAAAGAATAGGGACTAACTATATAATTTGTAGCAATTATAACACAAAATCTAACCTATGTACCTAAGTATAATTTTCATATGTTGTTTTTTTCAATAATTTTATAAATAATAAATTACTTTTTTCATGACCTTCTTCTGGAATAATTTTGTGTGTCATTCAATTTTAATTTATTCCTGATGAACATGATTTTGACAATTTTAATATAGTAGTGTTTCATAAAATCATGATTGTAGTTTTACAAGACGATGAAAATTAAAAATTTTTACGCACATCATAATTTTTTTCTTTAATTTTTTATTATGGTTTATGATTTTTGATTATTTAATAAGGCGACCATTTGTTATTTTATGAAACTAATTATGTCACTGTATGATGTTCTTGGGATTTCGGGAATTATTAAATATCAAGCATATTGGATGTATATATATGTGGATGTTTGCCACTTGAGCCACACCTTAAGTCTTGACATGTATCTAGGGCTAAGCACGGATCGGATATCCGATCCGAAATTTTGAAAAATCAATATTTGTATCCGTATTCAAAATTTTCGGATATCGGTATTTGCTATCCAATAACTTTCGAATCGAATACTCTGGATATCCATTTTCGATATTTCTTTCACAAGGAAAAAAAACAAACATAGATGATTGCAGCATAAGAATACAATAAGACGATATAAGTACCAAATGAATAAAAAATGCATATGTTAAATCTTGTCCATTGGTAGTCGCACAGAATAAAGTAATTCTTGTACAAGTACTCTGTAAGATTCTTGAGTTTAGTAGTTTAGTATATTCAAAAGTCGAAAGTTTTTAGGAATGACCTCTATTTTTAGTGGGTTCAATACATAAAAGAGATATCAGGTATCAACAAATTTCAGACATCCGGTTTGAATTTGAAATTTCGGATATCCAAAAAAGTCCAAAAGTGATATTTGAATAAGTATTTGGTATCCGTTTTTTCAGATCGGATATCCTAAAAAACAGATCAAATACAGATTTTTAGATCTTCAGATATTTTTGCTCAGCCCTACATGTATCGCTTAATGTAGTGGTTAAAAGTTTTCCTGCCCTTTTTTTTATATAAGACAACTTACATCCTGTTTACTTCAGCTTAATTTCACTTTAGTTTAGTTTCAATAAGTTCACTTTAGTTTTAGTTCAATTTAATTTAACTCTCCAGCCATGTTCTTTTGGACTGAAACGGAGCTGAACTGAATTGAACATAATAGAACTGAACTGAAAATAGGTGAACTGAACTCAACTAAACTGAACTGAAATAAGCTGAACTAAATTGAAGTGGACTGAAATGGAGTAGTAATTATGATGGGGATGAGCCAAACTGAACTGAACTGAATAGTATAGAGCTGAACTGAACTAAACTGAATTGAACTGAATTGAAGTACCAAAAATTTAAGTCCAAAAGAATAAGGCCTTCTTCTTTTTTTTTTTTTTTTCTTAATATTTTTGTCCATAATATTATTATATTTTGATTTATTCTGTTCATAATATTATTGATGTGTATTAGATTTATTAATGTTAGGCCCTGTTCTTTTGGACTTAAATTTTTGGTATTTCAATTCAGTTCAGCTCTATTCAGTGTAGTTCAGTTCAGTTCAGCTCATCTCCATTATAATTACTACTTCATTTTAGTTCAATTCAGTTCATTCAATTCAGCTCATTTCAGTTCAGTTCAGCTCAGCTCCGTTTCAGTCCAAAAGAACAGGGCCTTATTTTGTACTTGACTTTTGTTTGTTCATAATATTATAAGTATGTTCACAATATATTATTGAAACATTAATCATCATCTTTAAGTGTGTTCACAATATATATATATATATATATTGAAAAATACTATGAAGCTACCATTCAAGAAATGAAACAAAATATACGTGAATTATCATTCACAAAAATATTCTTATACCAAATAAGTGGATTACCATTCACAAAATATGAAAATGTAGTACTGATTTTTATTTCATATAATATAAATTACCAATAAGGAAAAATTGCCAGATGAAACCTTTTAAAAACTTTTTTTGCCTAAAGAAACCTTAAGGGCTGATTCCGGTGTTGACCACCTATTTCCGGCGTTGACCCACCCGTTTTTTCTTGTTGCACTCTTAACTGATATTTGCAATCCCTCAAATTAAAACAAAACTTTTGGGCTCCTTAATTCCTCACTCTTACTCTGCTTTAAAACCTCTTTTTTAGTCTTAATAATCACTGTTCTTGCATTCAATTCACCGTACATGCACTCATATTAAGGTAAATTTAATTTTTTGCATCTATCATTAATTCAGTCATTGATTTGTTCATCTTCACCAAAAAAAGGTCATTGTTTTTCCTTTTTTTTTTCCTATGTGAAATGGCGTCGCAAAGAAGTTCGACCAAGGGCAAAGCAAAATCAAATTCGTCAACATCCAAGCAATGCAATTGACGAATTATTGAGAAAAAGAAGTAAGTTTTTTGAATTTTTATGGTGATTATGAGTTATGGTTATGTTTTTTGTATATAGTGTTGAGTTGATTTCGATTTGTTCATATTGTATGATGTTTTTGTGAATTGTTGTTGTTCTTGTGAATTGGAGGGAAAATGAGAAAAAAAGAGTGCAAATAAGGAAAAAGGGTGGGTCAATGCCGGAAATACCAGGTTAACACCGGACTCAGCCCTTAGGTTTCTTCTGGCAAAAAAAATTTAGTTTAAGGTTTTTTCTGGTAAAAAAAATTTTAAAAGGTTTTTTTGGGCAAAAAAAACAGTTTTTAAAAGGTTTCATCCGGTAATTTTTTCATAGTAAAAATTAGTTTGAGTCACCAAAGTCTTTATTATGTATTTACTAATTACTATGGAGTACAAATATATTACTTTGATTATAAACTGTGCATGGCTCGAGTGCAAAACTAATTCTAACCTAAACTATTCGTGAAAATTGTTTTTCTTTCTCAAAACAAAATGTGGGTAACAAAGTGAGAAAGAGAGGGTTTTCTTCTTCCTCCATTCAGTCCATTGATCTAAGCTATCAAAGGTTTTGGGGTCCATTCGTGTTCGTGTGCTAATCATAAGAGGAGCTTTGCTTGAGGTTGTAAGGAGTCCCGGAACTCGCTCGAACTAACGTCAACAAAGCAAGTGTCAAAGATATACCATCTTATTCATTAGGTTCATAATTAATATGTTTATAGATTTCTTTTGGATGTGTTTTCGTAAAATTATATTAATTGTACATAAATAATTCAACATAATACACCATTACAATAGATACAGACCTTGCAATTTTTCTTTGCCTCCGATCCAATATAATACGAGGGATGTCAGGTTAATCACAGTGATATGTTTAGCGAACATATTACAATGGCAAAAAGATAATAATATCATATCACTATCAAAGTACATCAGATCACTAACAAAGTATATCAAGTCACAATTACTTATATATTAACATCATAGGGTATATCTTATCACACAATCTCGTATAGTATCATTATATCATAGACATCATATCATGTCATATTTGCATCATATGATGCAATAAATAATACATCTCTAGATCAATTAGTAAGCAAAGCTGTAAGATGAATTTGTAATCTCTGCTTAATTCAAATTAATAGGTAATTTGGTATAATAATAGACAGAAGAAAAAAAATGAGCATTCTTCGTTGCCAAATATATGTGTAGGATTCCATTTATGTATATTCACATGAACCTGCTTCATATAAATTTGTACACTGCAAACTTAAAATACACATGATATATCATAGGCTCACTTAGCTTCACTATTAAACACTAAGTTAATACTAAAATGTACATATATAAATAGAATGAAGCAATATGCAGGGGCAGCAACTCAGCTTCTTCCTGAAATGTTGTTTTGGAGCAAGGTTATCTCGGTTCAAGTTCAGAGATTGAGGCGATATTTATAGTACAGGGCATTGCATTTGCTTCCTGTCTGCACATACTTCTGTTCGGCTTTGTTTCGCTCAAGAAAAAGAAAGCAGGTTCTTCCGGTGGCTGAAGTGTAACCATGGAGCTTTGTAACATGAAAACAACCGATGCCATTGTAGGTCTGTCATCCGGAGACCCTTGAAAGCATAACAGTCCTATGTGCATGCACCTTAGGACTTCATTGCTGAAGCATGGATTTCTTAGCATCGGATCCACAAAATCCAATGGCGTGCCTTCTCTCCATTTCTCCCAAGCCTAATGACCCCAATATCAAAGAAATAACACAAATTTTTGTTTAACTTTATAAGAAAATTAAAGTGGAACCGAAAAAAAGACACAAGCGAAATGAAGGCCAAAGATGCATATTCACCTGGCTGAGTAGACTTTCAGCAAAATTACGCCGGTAGAAGTTAGTCAGCTTGCTATACCTCAAGCTGCTAATGATTGACAATAGTAGCACACCAAAGCAATTGACATTCGACTTAACAGAGAAATCTCTGTGCACAGTGTCTGCTGTTGACATGTATCCACTACAAGAGCATTGCATAATGCATCAGTTTGCATAACTTTGCTGTAAGAACTTGACCTTTTTTTTTCAATAATAAACCAAGAATTGCTTACTCAATACTTACAATGACCCATGAAACGTTTCTGTATTTCTGCTGCGTTCATTTTTGTGTATATTATTGACAGCAAGGCCAAAATGTGAAATTTTGGCATTCATACAAGCATCCAGCAAGATGTTAGCTGGTCTTATATCAGAATGTATGATTCTTATCCATGAATCCTGATCAAGGTACATCATTCCTCGTGCAATCCCAAGAATAATATGTTATCGAGTAGCCCAATCCAACTTTCTCTGCCTCTCAGGTTCTGTACGTCACAAGGTGTATCTCAACTAAAGTCATTCATAGCTCTAATGGGAACAGTTAAAGATAGTGCTATAAAAAATATTTTGAAATGGATTGCTCTGCTGTACCGATAAGGAAATAGTGCAGACTTGGGTTAGGAACGACTTCATGAATTACTAGCCTCTCGTCTCCTTCCAAGCAAAATCCGACAAACTCCACCAAGTTTCGGTGCTGAAGCTTTGCATTGGACAATACTTCGTCCTTGAATCCTTGTTCATTTTGTCCATACCTTGTAGACAATTTCTTAATGAACACTTCTCGTCCAGTTGATAGTTTACCCTTAGAAAATCAGATGAATAACAGATAGCATTGATAAGATTTGATATTTTTGTAAAGCCAAGCTACTACTATTTAAAATTATAAATATAATCCTCTTCTTTAGAAATGTAAAAGGGACTAATTTGTCACCAATTGTATGAGATGGAAGCTGTTACCTTATATATGCAACCGTACAAACCTTCAGCTACCTTACTGTCATCCGAAAAGTTGTTGGTTGCATTTTGTAGACTAGCCAAATCATATCTAAAGGACTCCATTTTAAACATATCTTCTCCTGCTTAAAAATCATGGCAAAAATCAATGTATGGTATAAAGCTCATTGAAAATATTGAATCCTACGTTATCTCATATAATATCTTACTAGCTATGCATTGGCAAAGTAACTAGTTTTACTAGAGTGGAAAATTGTAAAGTTCAAACACAGTATATAATACCGTTTTCATTAAGGATAGTGTACTTGTTAGCTTTCCGAATAACAACACAGAGGGCAAATAGAGCAATCGATATTGAAGCTATTGGAAGAACAGTCACAACCACCACCTTGATTAACAACTGGTCCTTTCCTACAACACAACTAATCATGAGTTAACGAGTGCAAGGCAAAGCATGGAATTTAAATTATCTAGTTATCAGAGAACATTCACTTAACTTGTTGCACTCATTTCAGCTGAAGTAATCAACTCCAATGGTAACGATTGGAAATTAGACAGCGAGGTCTCATACCAAACAATACAGCTAGGATTTATAACCCTCCCACTAATTCTCGCTTCAAGCAGAGTGATGGCATTCTTTAGGCACAAACTACAAGCACTGGCAGTCAAGTCTGGAGTACATTGCATATACATATACAAAGCTCTAGAGCTAGCAAAATTTACCTTTTTCATGGAATATCTTTTATCAGACTCATGACTTGCAGTTTTAAGTGCCAAATCATTCATCATAAACCCGAAAAATTGAGTAAAATGTGTCTGATCCCATGTTATGTTGTGGCTGCTTGAAATAACAAGTTTCGGAGATTCTTCTAATCTTCCGAAAAGTGGCTTGTTAGAGTATCTTACCAAGCACTCGCTATACCATATAACTGCTAGTTTCCTCAAAGAACAGTATGACCGGTTTAAATCAATAGTGGCAGCTTCTACACAGTCTTTGCAAGCAGTTGAGTTTAAGTCCCCGCGACATAGGAAATAGCCATAGACTGTGTCATGTCCCTGGACGCCAGCAACAGTGCTATAATAATTGTTGGCAGTTGTGGCTGCGTTTGACACGAGAGCAAAAAAGAGTCTTTTGAGATTAGTCTCGTACCAGCTATATGGTTCGAAGGTCATTTGGTTAGAGCATATACTATCCAAATAAGTAGGAGCTGCAGTCGCAGCAGGTGTATTTACGATCAAGGCAGCATGCACCATGGCTAATGGAAACAACAAAGACCATGGATTAGCCATTGTATTTTCCCCAAAGACGAAATGTATGAATACAAGGTGTCTTTTTTAAGTTGGCTAGAGACTTGAACACCCAAGGATGAAGGTTGGTGAGGATAAGGTAGAATCCATATTTTTCTTGGCCATTTACTTGTATCGTTGAAATAAGATCATCACATATGGACTAGTAGGCATGATACGAAATTCTTTATGGTCTTTAGTTTGAATATATTTTAATTTTGACTTCATACGTATCGTTGAAATAGATTGTAACATCGGACTATTAGGCATGGTACAAATTTATGGTATAGGGATACAATTGGGGCTTTTAGGTCTTTTTTACTTCAACTTAAAATCAGTCCAGTTCAATTCAACTCTTCTTTTATTTTGCTAATTAATTTGTTTCTTGTTATAAACTAGGGTTTTAGTAGAGAGTGTTTGTGGGGAGGAGAATTGATTTGTTTTCTTATTCAGTACCAAATATATATACAAGCTTAAACTAGGGTTTCCTGTAGAATAAACCCTAGTATCCAGAACATTCTAGATCATACCTAAGGGGTATAATGGACATCCATAAAATAATAATATTTTATAACACTCCCCCTTGGATGTCCATTATAAAGCAAATATACATCATTTTATAATGCGCATGTGCAATGCTGCCTCATTAAAAACCTTAACAGGAAAACCCAGTGGGAAAAACCATAGCTAAGGGAAAAAGAGTACAGCGCGCATTGACTCCCCCTCATGATATCATCCGTTGAGATCCTTGAGATGACGCAACCCGATTTGATGAACTAATTTCTTGAATGTAGCAGTAGGAAGCGCCTTGGTAAATAGATCTGCTAAATTTTCACTTGAACGAATCTGTTGGACACTAATCTCACCATTCTTCTGAAGGTCATGGGTGAAGAAAAACTTTGGCGAAATATGCTTCGTCCTGTCACCTTTAATGTACCCTTCCTTGAGTTGTGCAATACAGGCTGCATTGTCTTCATATAATGTAGTCGGAGCTTGTTTTCCACATAAACGACCACAATCTTCTTGTATGTGCTGAATTAGAGACCTTAGCCATACACATTCTCGACTAGCCTCATGAATTGCTAAAATTTCTGCATGATTAGAAGAAGTAGCAGCAATGGTTTGTTTCATGGAACGCCAAGAGATTGCGGTACCACCATATGTAAATACATATCCAGTTTGTGATCGAGCAACATGAGGATCTGATAAATACCCTGCATCTGCAAAACCAACTAATTCTTCTTTGGAGGTGTTAGAAAAGAACAAACCTTTATCTTTCGTACCTTGTAGATAGCGAAATATATGCTTAACCCCATTCCAATGCCTTCGGGTAGGACATGAGCTAAACCTTGCTAATAGATTGATAGAGAATGATATGTCGGGTCTTGTGTGACTAGCAAGGTACATCAATGCTCCTATTGCACTTAGATATGGTACTTCAGGACCAAGAATCTCTTCATCATTTTCCCGAGGGCGAAAAGGATCTTTATCAACATCTAGTGATCTTACAACCATTGGGCTAGTTAACGGATGTGCTTTATCCATATAAAATCTTCTGAGCACCTTCTCTGTGTATGTAGTTTGATGCACAAGGATTCCTTCTTTTAGGTGCTCAATTTGTAGCCCTAAACAAAATTTTGTCTTACCAAGATCTTTCATTTCAAACTCTTTTTTCAAGTATTCCACTGTTATTGGAATCTCTTCTGGAGTTCCAATGATATTCAAATCATCAACATAGACAGCAATAATCACAAAACCTGACCCGAATTTCTTTATGAAAATACAAGGGCTAATAGGGTCATTTCTATAATCTTCTTTCAACAAATATTCACTAAGGCGATTGTACCACATACGCCCTGATTGTTTCAATCCATAAAGGGATCTATTTAACTTAATACAATGTTGTTCTCGAGAACGCGAACCAGTTGCTTCAGGCAACTTGAAACCTTCCGGGAGTTTCATGTATATATCACTATCAAGTGGGCCGTATAAGTAAGCTGTTACAACATCCATTAGTCGTAAATCAAGTCCATGTCTTACTGCCAGACTAATTAAGAATCTGAAAGTAGTTGCATCCACCACAGGAGAATATGTCTCCTCAAAATCAATACCAGGTCTTTGTGAGAATCCTTGTGCAACTAAACGTGCTTTGTGTCTCACAATTTCACCCTTTTCATTTCTTTTCCGCACAAAGACCCATTTATATCCCACTGGTTTTACACCTTCGGGTATACGAACTACTGGCCCAAATACTTCTCTCTTTGCAAGTGATTTCAATTCTGCATCAATTGCTTCTTTCCATTTTGGCCAATCATCTCTTTTCCTACATTCTTCAATGGACTTAGGCTCATGATCCTCTTTTTCATTCATAACATCAAGTGCTACATTATATGCAAACACATCATCGACGTCGATTTCATTTCGGTTCCAAGTTATTCTAGACATGACATAATCTGTTGAGATCTCTTCATTTTCAGGTACCTGAGGTTCTTCTAGAACACTATCATTTGTCATGTCTATGGTCTCTTCTGGAGATCCTTCATTTATTGCTTCCTCAATCTGGCCATTACTTATCATTGCTCCTTTTCTTTTCCGAGGATTCTTATCTTTGGAACCTACTGGTCTACCACGCTTCAGGCGTGCCTTAGACTCATGAGATTGTCCTTCAGGGACATCAATCTTGATAGGAGCATTTACAGCTGGTATATGTGACTTAGTTACTCTATTTAGGTCAGTAAATGCGTCTGGCAATTGATTTGCTAAGCTTTGTAAATTAATTATCTTTTGGACTTCCAATTCACATTGTTTAGTGCGAGGATCAAGGTGGTTTAATGATGATTCATTCCAACTAATTTCATTTTCCAGCTGCTTGTTCTCTCCCCCTAATGCTGGGAAAACCAACTCGTTAAAGTGACAATCTGCAAAACGAGCAGTAAATAGATCACCTGTTAATGGCTCTAGGTATCTAATTATTGATGGGGATTCAAACCCGACATATATGCCCAGCCTCCTTTGAGGACCCATCTTAGAGCGTTGTGGTGGAGCAATTGGAACATACACAGCACATCCGAAAATTCTTAGATGGGAAATATCTGGTTCCTGACCACAAACCAATTGTGATGGGGAGAATTTATGTTTACTGGTTGGCCTGATGCGAATTAGTGCTGCAGCATGTAAAATAGCATGTCCCCAAGTAGAAATCGGTAGATCCGACTTCATAAGTAATGGTCTAGCAATCAACTGAAGACGTTTAATTAGTGATTCTGCAAGACCATTTTGTGTATGAACATGTGCTACAGGATGTTCAACATTTATTCCAATAGCCATACAATAATCATTAAAAGCCTTTGAAGTAAATTCACCAGCATTATCCAGACGTATATTCTTAATAGGAAAATCTGGAAATTGTGCTCGTAATCTTATCAATTGAGCAAGTAACCTCGCAAACGCCAGGTTGCGGGTTGATAGTAAGGACACATGTGACCATCTAGTCGATGCATCGATTAAAACCATAAAATATCTAAATGGTCCACATGGTGGATGTATTGGTCCACATATGTCTCCTTGTATACGTTCAAGGAAAGAAATAGATTCATAATTTATTTTCGCTGGTGATGGCCGAATGATCAACTTACCTTGGGAGCAAGCAGCACAAGAATAATCATTTTGAAGAATCTGCTGGCTCTTCAAAGAATGTCCATGTGAATTTTCAATTATTTTTCGCATCATTGATGAACCGGGATGGCCTAACCGGTCATGCCAAACTATAAAGCTATCTGTAAACTTCTGGTTTACAATAGCATATGTCTCAATAACATTAATCTTTGTGTAGTACAAGCCAGTGGAGAGTGCAGATAATCTCTCCAAAACCTGCTTAGTGCCTTGGGTTATACTCGTAATTTGAAGGAATTCATTATTTCCTTCACTTATTGTCTCAATATGGTATCCGTTTTGACGGATATCTTTAAAACTCAATAAATTTCTTTGAGACTTAGGGGAGTACAAAGCATCAACAATTTCGAATTTTGTTCCCATAGGCATCAATATAGTTGCTCTTCCGGAGCCTTCAATAATGTTTGCACTACCGGATATAGTATTCACACTTATATTATTCATCATCAATTGAGAAAAATATCTCTTATTTTTAAGTATTGTATGAGTAGTTGCACTATCAGCTAGACATATTTCTTCACCATTTATTGTTAATTGAGCTTGGAGAGCATTCATGTTCTTCAAATAAAATAATAGAAAGTAAATAACATATCCTAAAATATCCAAATATTCAAAGTAACTAAAATAAGATTAAAGTAACAAAGTCTTAAAGCACAAAACAAACTATTAAACTATCAAGTTCATGCATAAAATAACAAAGCCAAAGTAAATAACATAAATTATTCTACCTAAATTATGAATGTAAACTACTAAATCTTTATTTGTTAATAGACATAATTATTATTGACTTAATTATTCCCTTCAGGGGTGGTGAAGAAATCTGCAACCTCCAGGTGTGTTGTATCACCATTATCAAAATCACCTTCGCCATCTTCGTATACCAAGTTAGTCTCCACTTTCTTTCCTTTCTTTTTCAGAGACTGCTGATAAAGGTCAACAAGATGCTTTGGTGTACGACATATACGAGACCAGTGGCCCTTTCCTCCACAACGGTAGCACATAGTCTCACTTTTAGCCTTCTCATGCTTTTTACTACCATCCTCATTATCCCACTTCCGGTGAGAATATGAGTTTTTGAAATGACCACCTCTACCTCTATAATATCCACGACCTCTTCTGCGGCCATGACTTCCACCACGACCTCGACCACTGCTGCTGGCAGGGCCTCTATTGTTAATTCGTATCCCATTGTGGGATGCAGCATTCACTTCAGGGAATGCAGTAGAGCCAGTTGGCCGTGATTCATGAATTTTCAATAAAAGCTCATCATTTTGTTCAGCCACTAGAAGACAAGATATCAATTCAGAATATTTTTTAAAGCCCTTTTCACGATATTGTTTACTCAATAAGAGATTATCCTTGTGAAAAGTGGTATATGTCTTTTCCAACATATCCTCATCAGTTATTTTTTCTCCACATAATTTCAGTTTAGAAGTGATTCTAAACATGGCTGAGTTATACTCACTTACTGATTTAAAATCTTGTAATCTTAAATTAAGCCATTCATAACGAGCTTGAGGGAGGATAACATTTTTCTGGTGGTCGTACCTTTCCTTTAAATTATTCCAAAGCACCATTGGGTCTTTCACAGTTAAATATTCAGTCTTAAGGGCCTCATGAAGGTGATGGCGAAGGAATATCATAGCTTTAGCTTTGTCTTGACTGTTTTCTTGATTTCCTGTTTTGATAGTTTTTCCAAGACCTTTTGCATCTAGATGAATTTCAGCATCCAATACCCAAGACAAATAATTCTTTCCAGTAATATCAAGGGCCGCAAATTCAAGTTTGGCTAAGTTTGACATGATTGACTATTTTGAAACAATATTACAAATTAGAAACTATTATATAATATAATAAATGTATATATACAGAAGCAAGTAAAACCACGCCTTAATTCTAAAACACAAAAATTATCAGAGTAATATACTATGTAAAATTACATTAGCCTATTATCAAACAATCAACAAAAGACAAAGAAAAAAAAATTTGCGATTGCATTGTATATGAAATTATTATAAATGATCATGGGAACTATACAGAGAGAATAATTCTAACTACAAATCAAAAATCAGTGGGTGTCTTGGGTAAAATTTACCACACAAAATCACTACATACTGTATATATTAGAATAACAATTTTCTGGTAACAAAATAATGAAGAAGACAAAAAAAAAACAGATAGAGCCTAGCATATAAGTCAACATAATTTTTCCATAAAACAATTAGTGCAATATATATATAAAGGCAAAAAAATAAGAGAAAATAATACTAATAAAAACAATGTTTGCTGGGCAAATGCTTCATTGGAAGCCATCTTTTTGATATCGTATGTTTACTTCACAATTTTGTTCAGTACATACTACTTTCTGAATGTACTAGTATTTGATACACTAAGATGATAATTTATTTTTTTGTGTGTGATTGGGTGCGGTGCAAACTAGAGACACTCGAAGTAAAAATTCCGAGAAAGGACTGTTAGATAGGAGCTGTGAATCTGTGCTACAATGCGTAATTTATGTGCATATTGTTATTATTTGTAACTGTGACCGTCTCGGTGCTTTGTAACAATGGAAGGCTATACTTTCTTAGTTCCATGGTACAGTCTAGGAAGAGCAATTTCTAAAATTCTGTTGACTTTGTTCGTTACACTTCAAACGGAATTTTATTTTATTTTATTTTATTATTATTATTTTTTTTTCATAGGAAAATGTAGTGATCTAACTAATTTATTTAACGTGAAAAATGCAAATTTATACGTAAGATAGGATAAAGCTCATGCTAACTCATGAGGATATAGTCAGATTATGTTGGTTACTCTATAAATAGGATCTCTGTTTTCTCTTTAATCTCAAGCAATACAGTGATAATTTTTTTTCACAAAAGTTCACACTGTAGCAAATCGTCATACTATATATATGATAGTCAACCACAAAAATGTTATAAAGCTAATATCAAATATCGAACAAATTACTATTATACGTAATTAACACTATATTCTATGATCATAATAAACCAATTTATATACAATGTCAATACTAGAATCTAAGTCAAGTCATGAAAGTATCACAAAGTATATAGTATTGAAGGATCACATCCACTCAAGGTATAATGAACATATAAAATTTACATGCAAGGGTAATATAATAATATTATAATATTACTAATTATGAGATAATATAAGGAGTAATATTACATTTGTATTGGAACCGTGAAAGGAAGAATAAAAAAAATACAAATACAAAAGCATGATCAATAAAACATTCTTCAAGTTTCATATCATATTCATATATCCAACATATATCATATCAAACTCCTCATGATTAGTTGAACAAATTGTATATATTGAAAAACACATCATTAAACGTCACACCCATATGCAAAACAATAATTAAAATAAGTTAATGTATGAATATACTAACCTCTTTTGCTTTGGTAATGCCTTTAATTATATATGCTCAGTCTACAAGAGGATCGTGCTGATAACGTGTTATAAACTAGGGTTTTAGTAGAGAGTGTTTGTGGGGAGGAGAATTGATTTGTTTTCTTATTCAGTACCAAATATATATACAAGCTTAAACTAGGGTTTCCTGTAGAATAAACCCTAGTATCCAGAACATTCTAGATCATACCTAAGGGGTATAATGGACATCCATAAAATAATAATATTTTATAACAGTTCTAATATTATTTGTTAGTAGGGTTATTCTTAAATACGGCCCGCCACACCTTTTGTTTTCGTGCGGCAGCCCAATTTTAATAAAAGCCCAATTTTAGGTTTAACTGACGGCGTTAAGAGTCAGTTTTTTTTCCGTTTTCTCATTTACTGTTTAAATTTTCAATTGTCTTTTCATTTCTTTATTTTTGTAACCGCCATTTCTCTCTCTTTCATTTTTCTTTTCTCTCTCTTCCAAATTCTCTGTATTTTGATAACATAATTGTTCTTCTTTATTGCGTGATTTTGGCTTTTCATCTTCAAGATTTTGGTGTTGAAGTTCAGAATTCTGAATTTTTACTTAGAAATGACTAGACGTAAGGTTGTTGTTAAAGGCAGTGATAGGCGTCATAGTTATGTTCGTATCATAGATGATAATGCAAGTAAGTAACTACATTTGTGAATTTTAAGTTTTAGTTTTTGATTTTGTGTTGTTCGTCTTTGATTTCTTGTTTTTTAGTTTGAAATTCATGTTTTAGGTCTTTGATTTGATGTTATTTTGTATTTGTAGTTGTTATATATGTGTAGTATATGTTAGTTTTGGTTGATCTTTGCTTTGAATTTGTGTAATTGTTGTTTTGTTTAATTTTTGTTTGAATTTTTAATGTGTAACCCTAATTTCAGTTTCAGTTGTTAATTTGTGGAATTCATGCAATTTTGTGCTATTTGATGCTTATATAGTTAGTTGACCATTGCTATTTGTGCTATTTCAACTATTTGATGCAATTTTTGTTATTTTTGTGCTTTTAGTAAGCGTAATTTCGGTTTTGAGGAAGTTTTGTTTGAAGAATTTTAGTAACTGTAACTTTTGATATAGAGTTTGTAGTTTTAGATGTTGTTATTTTTTTGATTTTTTGTTTAGTAATGTTAATCTTAGGTGTGATGAAGTGTGATTTGCAGAATTTTTTATTTATTTTAATTATTTTAACAAGTTTGTTTCAAATAAGCAGTTTTCTTGATTGTTTGAATGTTGTTTAGTGATTTAGTGTATAAAATGTTGATTACATGATGCATGTGTTTCAGAGAATAAGGAGGAAGGTTGTGGTGATGAGCAAGTAGATGATGAAGCAGTAGGTGATGCTAAAAATACTGTTGAAGGTGGTTATGATTCTGAGGAGACACTTGATGATCTTAATTTTGAAAAAAAAGTTTCTCAAGATGAATCTTCTAC
This sequence comes from Suaeda aralocaspica, assembly GCA_016808085.1. NCBI lineage: Eukaryota > Viridiplantae > Streptophyta > Magnoliopsida > Caryophyllales > Amaranthaceae > Suaeda > Suaeda aralocaspica. Next base: position 719,800 of record PYUH01000067.1, on the reverse strand, counting down.
TTTTAATGATGAATTTGATGATGATGTGCTGCTGTCTGATATGATTCCTAAGTCTAGAAGGTCTGTGAAGAAAAGTGTTCGTAGTTCTGCAGAGGACTCTAATGTTTCTGCAACATTTGATAAAGAATTAAGAAAAGAAGCAGAGTTACCTAAGGATGATGTGGTAGTTTCTCGCAATAAACGACGTGGTGATTCAAAGATTGAAGACATTGAAGGTCGTTCAAAAAAAAAGGGAAAGGTTGCTGATGACAGTGCTGCTGTTGTTGGTAGTTCTCATGAAGATAGTATTGATGTTACAAAAGAAGACATAACTCAGTATGTACTTCTTCTTTAGACTTTTGTTTAAGTTGATTCTTTTATTTTGGTTGTGGTTTTTATTTGTAATAGTTACTATGTTTAACTATGTTGTTTTTTAGGGGTTACCAGATTTAGTTTCTAGGTTGTATTTTGTATTTGTTGTTAGTTTTTTTTTTTAATGCTTGTTGTGATTTTTTTGTTTGGGTTACTAGATTTTTTTTACATGGATTACTATGTTTTTTGTTTGGGTTATTAACTTCTTTTGTAGGGGTTAATATGTTTTTTGTATGGGTTACTAGATTCTTTTATAGGGGTTACTATGTTTTTTGTTTGGGTTACTAGATTATTTTATAGGGGTTACTATGTTTTGTTGTTTGGGTTATCAGATTCTTTTATAGGGGTTACCATGTTTCTTGTACTGGGGTTACTATGTTTTTTGTTTGGGTTACTGGATTCTGTTATAGGGGTTACTAGCATTCTGTTATATGGGTTACTATCTTTCTTGTACTGGGGTTACTATGTTTTTTGTTTGGTTATTAGATTCTTTTATAGGGGTTGCTAGCTTTCTTATAATGAGGTTACTATGTTTTTGTTTGTGTTTTGTTTTTGCAGTGACAAAGGTCCGAATTTGATATCACGATGCAGAACATTTGGGGTACTGAGTTTATGCAAGGAGCTTTCTGAAAAACAGAAAAAAGCTGTTAAGGAGATTGGTTTTGNTAAAGGCTGTTAAGGAGATTGATTTTGGCAGTGTCTTTGACATTAAGTTGTCTGAGTTTCCTCGGGAGATGATGCGTTGGTTGTGTTCAAAATTTGTGTGTGAGTCGAGGTACTTCTCTGTTTCTGATGGAAAGGGGTTCAATGTAAAACCAGAAGATTTTCATGATGTTTTTGGTATACCTATTAAGGGGGATGATGTTCCGGTCATTAGTGGTTATACTGAAAAACACATCAAAGTGCGTTGGAGGAATCTTTATAAGTGCAAAGAAACCATCGGGGTTTCATTGTTATACAACAAGATGGTGAATGATAAGCAAATGAAGAGAGGAAATGATGAGTTTAAAAGATCATTTGTTATGTATGCAATGAGTACTCTTTATGCACCCACTCCTAATAGAATTGCTGATTTCAAGATTGTTAAGGCATTGGAGGATGTTGATCAGATTGCAAATTATAATTGGTGCAAGTATTGTTTGGATAACCTAGCTGCAAACTTGAATTCCTATTCTTCTAGTTCAAAGTATGTGGGTGGTTGTTTGTTGTTGTTACAGTTATGTTATTTTCATAGGCTTGATAGAGGAGATGCTTTACCTAGGAGTTTACCTCTGATTCAACATTGGACTGATGAAAAGTTTAGGGACAGGTTGCAAGCTGAAAGTGGAAAATGGGGTGTTGGTGAGTTGGACAATGATCATTTTCCTATTACTTGTGTTGACAATGAGCTCTTGGTGGAGAGTGAGGAAGATGATGAAAATTTGAATGTTGATGCAGTGAAAGAGGATGTAACTGTGCATGATGANACACAATGAGAAAGAAGTTGAAATTGTGCATGATGAGGAAGTGGTAGAAGTTGTTCAGAGTAAGGAAGATGTTGAAGCTGTTGATAGTGAGAAAGACGAAGAGAATGTTGTAGGTGTGGAACAGAATGTTGGAGTTGAGTATGAATGTGATGATGAGATGAAAGGAGAAGATGATGTTGGAGATCAAGAGCAAGCTGATGATGGAGATCAAGAACAAGAGTTGGTTCATGAAGATAAGTTGGGTGTTGAAGATCAGCAACCAAAAGAAACATTTGAGGAGGAAGTTTTTGTTGATACAGAATCCCAGTCAATACATATTGAAGATATTCATTTATCTAGTGAAGCGGGTACATCTGTTGATTCTTTTGAAGAAGTTGAGAATCTCTCTCAAGTACATCCTCCTGTTAATTCTGATCCACTTGAGAATGTATGTAAGGAGGATGACGAAAATGTACATGGCACTGAATGCTCTAATGTTGCTGTTAACAATGATCGTGTTGTTACTTTCAAGCTTCCTCCTAATCTTCTTACTGATGCAGAAATCAAAGAAGCTGCAAAAAGTGTGAGTGTCTTTAACTGCTCTTTGTGTTCATTTAAAAGGGTTACTTGATTTATTTAAGGGGTTACTAGAATTTTTCATGGGTTACTGATTTTTTCATGGGGTTACTGAATTTTTGCTGGGGTTACTGGTTTTGTTAAAAGAGTTACTAGAGTTTCAAAAGGGGTTATTGTGTGCTTTTATAGTGTTTTTGATTGTTTTAAAAGGGTTACTAGAGTTTTTAACTGGTTCTTGTGTTCATTGTAAATGATTTATTTATGGGGTTACTAGAATTTTTCATGGGGTTACTGATTTTTTATGGAGGTTACTAAATTGTGTTTATTTCTTAATAAGTTTTTGTTTATTATAATTTTTCAGAATGCTGAAGAATTGTATCTCTTATTACAAAGGGATGCAAAGCTTTTTTCTCTCCGTTCTAGTGAACATATTCAAAATATAATCAATTTGTCGAAGAGTTCAAAGGATAATTCTGATCAGGAATCAAATGTTGCTTTTGTAGCAAGGCAATCTGTTGGTGATGATAAACAGAGTACTCCTCATTTGTCTTCAAATTCTTCTTGCTTTGATGATCCTGAATTTTGGAAAACAATTGATCTTGCTAGTGGTAAGGTTGAAAAGATGAAGGATATGGTAGAAAAAATGCCTGATTTCCATATTTTTTCTCAATCCACTTACAAACTTACCTCTAGTCCAATAAAAGACTCTTCAGTTCAAGAACTTTTTGGCAAAACTCATCTACAACCGATTCCTACAGTTGATGGATTAGATCAGATAGATTACAGTTCTGCTTTGAATTCAGTGCTGAAAGATCTTGAGATTGAGCATTTGGAAGCTGATATGTCAGTGTGTGGGAGAGAATCAATCAAGCAGAATGAAGGAAGTAGAAATGAAGTGAATGAATTGAAAAATTCTGCAACTAATGAAGATCATGTTCATTTGACAATAAGCACACCTGCTGAAGATTTGAATAAGAAAGATAACAACAATTCTGAGATTGAAGTTGACATTGGCAAGGAAGTGCAAAGTCAAGTTTTGTCTGAAGAGAATCGTAACACTCAAGTTTTACTGAGTGAGGAAGCTGTAGGCAGTGATCCTGAAGAAGCTAGTGAAAATCGTACAGTTGTTATTTCATCTGTTGAAGACACTCAAAAGCAGTCTTCTGAGGTTTTAGAGTCTGACAAAACAATAGATGATCTTTCAACTGAAGAGAAAAGAAAGAAGTTGAAAGGAGTTTTCAATACAAGTGAGTTCAGTAGTGATAATCCTTTTTTGCAAAACACTGGTAAGCAAACTGCCATTGTTGAGAAATCTTCTTATTCAAAAAGAAAATCAGTTGATAAAAACTTGTCATCAGATATTGGTCGAAAGCGTAGTAACAAGAGAAGGATTGTATTACAAAGTTTTGTATGTGGTTATTCTGAGTCAGAGTCTACGGAGATTCTTGAAAAAAAGTTTGGCATTGTTTCAGGTGGAGATGTAATTATTAAGCCTCCAAATTTTTATAAAGAAAGTGGTGATGTTGTTGCTGAAAGTACTGAATCTTCTTCAAGTACAAAGCAAGGTATGTTTTGTTGATATATAATATTAAATTTGTTTATACATTTTTTTTTCTTGATACCATTTTAACTTAGTTTATATATTCTTTCTTTTTTCAAGGTGGTGAGTCAAATAATAAATGTGATTACGATGGAAACTCATTTTGTGATCCGTTCATTGCCATTAATATTGCTGATTTTGGTGTTTCTGGAGGCAATTCACTTCCTTTAGTCTCAAAGACAATGAGGAGCAACAAAAAAATTATGTCTGGCATGAAGACTTTGAGAAATCAGCTGGCAGATTTTTGTTTTGTAAATGATGATAATGTGTTTGATCTAGCGTATGTGTTATTTTAATGAGTTTTTGATTGTTAATTTTATTTTATTGTTTTATTAATTTTTTGCTTAATTTTTCTTTTGTTTTGTTTTTAATTTTCAGGGAACAAATTGTTTATTTCAATAACATCTACAGCCTTTCAAGAACAGATTTGCTGACTCTAAGGCCTTTTGAAATGATTTCAAGTCCTGTAATTGATTGTTTCATGATGTTGCTGAACCATTATGAACATAGTCTTGGTGATAATGATTTGCCTCGATATTTCTTTGGACTATCATACATGGTTAGTCATTATTGTTTTAATCATATTTTTATTCTTTTATATATCTCCTTTTCCTTAATTCAACTTTTTGATTAATACTGATTTTTTTCTTTTAGCAATCATTGTTATTTTCAATTGTGTATGATGATTCACTTGGTGAGAGCTGTGAAGCTGATGTTTATGGTGCTTGGAATACTTGGGTTGAAAGTCAAATTGTTAGCTGTCCAATTCAAGATGCTATGATGGTATTATTTTTATTGATTCTTTTAATGGTTTTATTGAAGTTTTGAAATGGGTTACTGTGTTCTTTTATATATTTTTATCATATTGTGGTCTTTTAATGATTTATTGAATCTGTTACTTCAATTTTTAAAGGAATTACTAGAGTTTATAAATGGTTACTAAATTCTTTCAAAGGAGTTACTAGATTTTTGGAATGGGTTACTCTGTTCTTTCATAGGGGTTACTGGATTTTAAAGTGGGTACAAGAGTTTTTAAAGAGGTTACTTGAATCTTGTAAATGGTTATTATGTTGTGTTTTATTAGATTTGATAAAGAGGTTACTGTGTTCTTTTACNAAGAGGTTATTGTGTTCTTTTACAGGGGTTTCTGGATTTTTTTAAAGCAGTTACTAGAGTTTTCAAGTGGTGTTTGTGTTTACGGGTTGATTTATTTAAGGGGTTAATAGAATAGATAAAGGTTTTATTTGGATTGTTATTATGTAACTTGTTTAATTGTGGCATTTTTATTTTTTTGTTGCAGTTTGTTCTTCCTTTTCTGATGAATGAGCATTATTCATGTGTCGTGTTCAATTTTAGTGATTGTACAATCGATTATCTTGATAATAGATTGTACTATTATAGAGATGTGAACAACAATAAAGTTCAAGGTTTTAATGTTGACTCTACAAACATCTATCTTGCTGTCTCTTACTTGGTAAGTGTTTTTGATATTTTGTTGTTTGTGTTTCTTGCCTATATTTTTTTTGTATATTTTTATTCATTTATTTTAAATTTTAAATTTTCAGAGATCATACATGGCTAATTTCTTGAAGATGAAAAAATTTGAACAATTTGTTGAAGTTGAAAGTTTTCCAATTAGACAAATTATGTTTGATTGGCAAGGAAACACTCCTAATGTGGATTGCGGTGTATTTTTACTATACCATTGCTGTATGTATAGAGGAGAAAGCTTTAAAGCTGCTGGTTTGTCAAAGGTTAGTTTATTTTTAAGTTACGAACTTTTGTATTTGTTTTTCTTGTATTTTGTTAATCTTAATTCCTTGTTTTTGTTTGTATTTTGGTGAAAGGCATTGAATCGTCGTGTTTACCGAGCAGAAATTTGTGCTTCTCTAGTTTTGGCTGATTTGAATGTGTTGAGGCCAAGTGTGCTAAAAGATCTAGATGAGTTCAACAAGAATCGTAGACGGATTTTGTTCAATGTTTTACAGAATGAAGGGAAGTAGCTTGCTATTCATAGGTATGGTTCTTATTCTTGTTAAATTAAGGAGTTACTATTGTTTAAATGGGTTACTGGAANCGGTTTAAATGGGTTACTGGAATTTTAATAAAGGGTTACAGAAGTGTTTGTATAGATAATTGTTGTTGTTGAAGGGGTTACTAGTTTTTGTATATTGGGGTTACTAGACTTTTTATAAAGGGTTAAAGAAGTGTTGTTGTTGAAGGGGTTACTAGTTTTTTTATATTGGTGTTACTAGACTTTTTATAAAGGGTTAAAGAAGTGTTGTTGTTGAAGGGGTTACTAGTTGTTTATAGTGGGGTTACTAGACTTTTTATAATGGGGTTACTAAAGTTTTTCAATGGGGATACTAGAGTTTTTGTAAATTTATTAAGTAATCTAATTATAACCTTGATTTTATAATATATAAAGAATATAATTTCATAAGCAAACAAGTAAATATAAATTTATTACAATGACAAAGTAAAAATAAAAAACATATCAAAACAGTTTTTCTTTTAGAATTGGTGTTACAGTTCCAAATTCCCTTGTGTCACCTTTTGCTATCATTGCTTTCGTCTTCTTGATGTTTGGTTGTTTAGGCTTTTCATGATGACTTTTAATTCTCTTTTTTCTGCCTTTAGTTTTTGCGTTATTTGGGTCATCAACCACTGGAATTGTTGAAGTTGAGTCTTGATGTTGTTGTTGTGCTTCTGTTTGTTCTGCTTGTATCTCTTTGTTCTTCTTGTCTGCTATCAATTGATCCATTTCCTGTACAATACATTGTAGTCTTTCTTCATACAACTTTCTGCATTCATCATACTCTTGACTTTTAAGTATTAAGTTATATGATTTTCTGGCCATTTCTGCACGCCAGGGAATGAATTTTTCTTGCTGTTTCTCAGTTTCTGTTTGCTCTTCATCCTTTCTTTTCCAAAGTTCACTCTTTGCTCCCTTTGTCCACCTTTTGCAAATGTATCTTTCTGGGATCCTTGATATTGAATGTTGTATTAGTATTCTCAAACAGTGGTAACATAACCAACCAACCTCTTCAAAGTTTTTGCAACTGCATTCCACTGTTGTATGTGAACTGTTGAAATTCACTAAGTGTTTTGATGTTTCATCATCTTCAAGATACACCTCATACATGTGAAGAGGACCCACTTGATCTTTTAAAATAGTTAAACAATTGATAGCATATTTGAACTCAGTTTCGAAGTCTGTAAAAAGTTTTAGAGTGTAGACTTCAGAAGCATGCTTTATTAAACCTTTCATTGGAAGATGAGAATCAGGTGTGGAGTTAGAGCATTTGAAATCTTCATCAGATTCACTTCTTCTCCATCGTTCTACAGTTTGTTTGAATATCTTGAAAAAGTCTGTCAAGCTTGTGTTACTATTTGCTCCAAAACCTAGTGCATTATTAGTACTCTCACTTCTTTGTGAAGATAGAATACCAGCAGAAAAGAAGTCCTTGCTTAATGCTGTACACCATCTTTCTCTTAGAGCATAGAGTCTATTGAACCATCTGTTGTTTTGAAGCTTGTATTTGATAATCATTTCTTTCCAGCACTTTTCAAAGTCATCTTTAGACACACAACCTGTCAAACACTTGTTGAACGCTTGGTGAAAAGTTTTATCTTTTTTCAAAACTCCAAATCTCTCTACTGCATTTTTCATTAAATGCCAAAGACATAGTCTATGCCTTGAATTTGGAAAAACCTGATAAATTTATTGGAATAGTTAGTATTTTGTAATTTATAAGCAGCAGTAATTATTCAAAGATGATATTTATTTTCTTAGTTTATGAAATTACCTTATCTATTGCTTTAGCCATTGCCAAATCTTGGTCTGTAAAAATTGAAGTTGGTTGTACACCTGCCATTGATTTCTTGAATGTCTCTAGAAGCCATTCAAATGTTTCAGTTGTTTCATCAGCAATAAATGCACATCCAAACATGACATTTTGCCAGTGATTGTTGATTCCAACAATTGGAACACAAATTAGGTTGAATTTATTAGTTCTAAATGTTGTGTCAAATACAACCACATCTCCATATACTGAATAATCCTCCATCATCTCTGAGTCTCTCCAATATATTGCAGTCAATTTGTTTCCTTTATCTTCTCCTCCTATTTTAAATCTGAAAAAGAATCCTGGATTAACTGCTTGCTTTTGGTACAAGGTATCAATAACATTTTGTGCATCTCCTCCTATTTCTTTCATTTTCTTTCTAGCAATATAATTCAAATGATCTTGCAGTGTGTGTCCAACTGAGTCAATTCCTCCAGCTTCATAAGCCATTAGGTTAAAAGCTTGAGTTGCTCTTAATCCACTTTCTAACATAATGTCAATTGCATTAGCCTTNCTGCATTAGCCTTCTCTTTTGTTACTTTCCTCTCAGATCTATGAAGATGTTGCCAAGCTTTTCTTGTTAATTGATGATTATGAGCCATGACATGTTCATCAACCTCAAACAGTCCTTCATTGTTTAATTTAGCTCTTAAATATGCCTTGCATCCTGTCCTTGTTATTGCTACTTGCTTGCGTTTTCTTGTTTTCTTTTTTGTAGTTGAAGTGGCAGGAGATTTTTTTGGTTTTGGAACACATCTGAATCCTTCTTTTGAGCAGCAAAATTGTTTAGCTATTAAGATTTGTGGAATTTTTCCTTGTGTGTATCTTGATGTAGATATTCTTACACTAAACCCTATTGCATTTGCATGTTTCTTGTAAGCTTCATATATTTCTTCCCATGTTGCAGCTTTAAATCCTATTAGATTTCCTTTGAATTCTTCATATTCTTCCTCTTGTTGTTTTCTTGATTGTTCATCCAAATTTTCTGAAATATCAAAGAAAAACAATTTCAGTGATAGCAAATCAGTAACCCCATAAATCAGTAACCCCATAAAAAAATCAGTAACCCCATAAAAAAAATCAGTAACCNGTAGGGGTTACTGTTTGTTCTTGAAGTGTTGTGGGCTAAATAATTGTTTTTATAAATTTTACTTAAATTTTCATGTTTTTACTATAGTGTTTCCTAGGGGTTACTTAATTTTGTTAATTTTTTAGGGGGTTACTGAATTTTGTTTATAAGTGTAACTTAAATTTCCAGTGGCATACTATAGTGGTTAGTAGGG
>PYUH01000067.1:677939-705876 GCA_016808085.1 Suaeda aralocaspica | reverse complement strand
TTAACGCATTATAAGAAAAAAAATTCAGTAACCCCTACTAACCACTTAGTTGCCACTGGAAATTTAATTACACTTATAAACAATTCAGTAACCCCCTTATTTTTTTATTGGGTTAGTAGTGTTTTCTAGGGGTTACTGAATTTTTTTTATTGGATTTCTTAAATTTTAAGGGGTTACTAAATTAGTGTTTTCTGAAATTGTGTTACTAATTTACTGAAATGTATATGTGTACTTCACTGTTTTTCATGGGTTACTATATTTTTTTTATGGGGGTTACTAAATTTTTTTTAAAATTCATAGCTTAAATAATAAGAAGTAGGTGATATGTTATAGCACTTCATACCTTGTGTTTTAACGTTCTGATTAATTTCTTGAATGTCACAGTTTTCTGGAGGAGTCAAATCTAGCTGCATCATGGATTCTTCAATTTCATTTACAGATTCTTGAGACTGGTTTAGAACTTCATAATTGATTGTTGATTCAACTTCTACTGTTTGTTGACAATTTGAGAAGTTTTCTGATGTATTAGACATTATTTTCTGAATACTGATGTTGAATGTGAATATTAATTAGTTTTTGTGAATTAATTGTATATGAATTCCAGAATTTTAGTTGATAAATTCCAGAATTGTTACACAAAAATTTAATGAATGTTGAGGATGAAAAAGAAAGGAGAGAGATGAGTGAAAAGCGGCGTTTTTATTGAGGAAAGAGAAAATTTTAGGTTTTTGTGCTTTTTGTTATGCGTGTGTTTTGGTTTCACGCGCTTTTTTTGCGTGTTTTGCTTTTTTTTTTCTGACGCCGTCAGATATGTGCTGTCTGTTTGTGCCGCATGATTTGATTTTTGTGCGGCACGATGCACAGAAAAGGCGCTCTTGTTAGTATATTATATATATTTGTTTTGTACTTAGATTTAATTTGTTCATAATATTATCGATATGTATTAACTGTGTTAGTGTTATTTTGTACTTGATTTTATTTTGTTCATAATATATTTATGATACATTAATCATCATTTTTTTGCTTCATATATATATATATTTATTAATTTACACTTTTCAAGAAAAAAATATTTTAAAACTACCATTCAGCAAATGAAACAAAAATATAAATGAAATATTATATATCACATAAGTGGGTTACCATTCACAAAAAAATATGAAGATGTATTACTGATTTTTATTTCATAAAAATATAAACAACTAATAACGATTTTTTTGTTTGATAATTACTAGTAGATTAATTTCGAAATTATTACTATGTCATTACTTCATAGTTAAAAATAATTAATAATCCGTAGTTAAAAATCAAGTCATAATCATAATTAAAAATCAATAGTCAAAATTCAATAACCATAATTAAAATTCAATAGTTAAAAATCAATAATCGATAGTTAAAAATCATTGATTCATAATAAAAACTTTCTTTTTAGTTCAGTTCAGTTCAACTCCAATTAGTTCAATTCAACTCAGCTCCAATCAGTTCAGTTCAGTTCATCTCATCTCTTCTTTAATTTGTTTAAAATCAGTTCAATTCAGTTCAGTTCAACTACAATTAGTTCAGCTCAGCTCTTCTTTAATTTTGCTTAAAATCAGTTAAACTCAGTTCAGTTCCATTCAGTTCAATTTAATTCAGTTCAGCTCCAATCAGTTCAGTTTAATTCAGCTCCATTCAGTTCAGTTTAGTTCAGTTCAGGTGTTTTGAGCCGAAATAAACAAGCCTTTAGTCTATTCTTTGTGTATATCATCATCATACAGTGAATATATTGACATGCTTCAAAATATCTCTTAGCAATTATTGAGCACTAGTCAATTCAAACATTTGAAATATCAAATGTGTTGAATTATGTGGTGGCCTGGGATTAAAGATTACTTGAATACAATTCTCATATCGTTGAATGATTGATCATACTTGTCAAAGGAGGAGGAATTTTTCAAACTTGTGTTAAGAGTGTTAAAAAAAGATTTTCGTTTCATAATTATAATATATCAAGTGTAGGACTATTAGCAATTGTTTCTCTTCAATTTTAAGTGGTAGAACTCAAATTGGTCCAACTTAAGTACCTCTTCCCTTCTTGATAAACTAAGGCGTTTGCCACTAATTAATCACATATAAGACCTACAAATGTGGTTTTCTCCCTTGTTTAAAGGTCTCATTTTTCTTGGTTGGAGTGTTATGGTTCAAAAAGCCTTAAGTAACCAAAACTTTCTGAACATCAACTGCGCAAATGACACCTTCATACCCAATAGCACTTACCATATCAACCTTAGCAAGCTCCGAAACTCTCTTACCTCGAATACTGAATATGTTGGATTGTTTTCTAATTTAGTTACAGGTCTAAATCTTGAACCCAATAGTACTGTGTATAGTCAAATTTCTTGTCGAGGCGATTACAACATCAGCAAATGCAGTTCTTGTGTGGCAAGTGCAACAAGGATTTTGTCATCAAGATGCCCAACTTCTGTATCAGCTCATATTTGTTATAACGATTGCAAAGTTTATTATTCTAATGTCACGTTTTTCGGAGTGTACAACGAATCGTTAGTCCCTGTATGGTATCTAAGGAGCAATAATAACAAAATGTTATCTCATGATGCTGCACTCATGGAAAGCTACATTTCCAACACCTTTCAGGTGTTGGTCAATCAAGTGGCAAACACCGAAACTAACATGGATAAAATACAGTCATCTTTATTAGGTGAAGGAGTCAAGTATTTTGGCACCAAGGTAACTAACTTTACTTCAAGCAGTGCAAGTAGCCAACGACATGTAACTATGATGTATCAGATGGTACAGTGCACATTAGACCTCTCAGTTGAAGACTGCAATCGATGCCTTACATCGATGATGAACCAGCTTTTTTCATGCTGTAAGAGAAGTTTAGGCGGAAGAGTAGAAAGTCGTAGTTGTTTTATAAGATATGAGACTTATCCATTTTACAGTACTCCGACAGCTAGGGATCAGACCTCTTTACCTCATTTCACAGCTTCTCCCACAACTTCTGATACAACACGCAACCTGTTAGGTATATTGATTTACCCTGCATTTCTCTGAAAAAACTTGCTGATAAACTACCTATAGTTTTATGAGTACTAAACTGCATGATCTTTCGTTAGTAGTGATTAATTAGTTCCTTTGAATTTAAAGTTACGCACCTTTACAATTAATTCTTACTTATTACTAATGCAGTGAAGTCCTCTCTCGAGATGGTCATTGCCATTATTGTTCCTGTGTCCATCTTACTTGGCCTAGCAACATTAGGAATTGGTTTATGTGCCTGGAAAATAAAGAATAAGAACTACTTGTCCTTTTCAATGAGTAAGAAGCCTCTAGCTCTTATCGGCTTGTTTATCATAATGGCAATTTAAGATGATGATGATGTCCTATTATTTAAAAGTGTTTTAACTATTTTAATTTCGAATTTAGGTGATGACAGTTTTGATCCTGTAGAGTCGTTGCAATATAGTTTGGATGAGCTTAAAGTTGCATCTCAAAACTTCTCTGATGATAACAAAATAGGTATAGGCGGATTTGGCTGTGTTTACAAGGTATGATGAAAATTTTGGTAGCCGAATTAAATCTCAACCATATACAAGTAAAGGGAAAACAAAATGTTTAGTTAAGAATCTTAAAAGCTCTGTATATTATTGAATATGCCTATACAACATTAGTTATTAGATTTCATTTCATTATGAAAACATAAAATAGATCGTGTACTAAAGTACTTACAATTGTTCGAAACAGGGAATCCTACAAGATGGACAAGAAATTGCTGTCAAGAAGCTGTATAAAAGTACCAGCCAAGTTGAAGACGAATTTAAAAATGAGGTTCGAGTGCTAGCAAAAGTTCAACATATTAATTTGGTGAGACTACTAGGATTTTGTATGGCTGAAGGGGAGAATCTGCTTGTTTTCGAATATGTTCCAAATCCAAGCCTCAACAGATTACTTTTTGGTATGATAACCTATCTTAGCTGTTAAATTACCATGAGCTTTATAAGCTATTTCACAGTCCTCATGAGCTCCATTATGCAACTTATAATGCAATTTATGAAACAGATACAGAAGCTCAAGTGAAGTTGAACTGGATGACACGTTTCAAAATTATAATTGGAATTGCTCGAGGTTTACTGTACCTCCATGAAGAGTCTCACTATAGAATTGTGCACCGCGACCTTAAACCAGCCAATATTTTGTTAGATAGGCACATGAACCCGAAAATTGCAGATTTTGGCATGGCAAGATTTTATGGCATAAAGCAGAAGCTGGGGAATACAAGCAATGCAACTGGAACTATGTATGTTAAATTTTTAATTACCACTGCTTTGATTCTTACAAAAAATATAGTTTCCGATCCTGCACTTCCATTAGTAGTGGTTAGTTGGTAAATGACATGCTATATTGGCCTAAAAGCCATGATAGGCAAAGTGAACAAAGTCGAATTATTCCTAAACCAGTAAACCACCTCTAGTGCTCAACTATTCTTATCTAGAAAGAGTAGGTATGTTACCATGTATGGAGTAATGACTATTCACAGCTACGCATCTCTGTCATTAGGATGAATTACAGGAATGATATAACACATCAAAGTACTCGAAGAGGTGGTGGAACCCCGTAAGTTTTAAATACTATTTCCATGTATTTAAAAGGCTATGAATTTAGTTGGCTTCTCAATTCTTGATATATTTCTCAACTAATCATTCTACCTATGTGTTCTTTATGGTAGTGGCTACATGGCTCCGGAATGTTCACCAAAAGGGCAATTTTCTATGTATACCGATGTATATAGCTACGGTGTTATGATCTTGGAGATAATAAGTGGCAAAAGAAATAGTAGTTTCTGCATACCAGGATTAGCAGAAGACTTGCTTAGCTATGTGAGGTTCTATTATCGTATTACAAATTGTCGTAAAGCCTAAAACAATATTGATTAACCAGTATCTTGATTTGCAGTCTTGGATACAATGGAAAGCCGGAAATCCCTTGGCACTGATTGATGAAGCTTTAGAGTCAGAAATTAAATTTTCAAGTGAAGAAATAAGAGATCAAGTCTTAATGTGCATCCATATTGGGCTGTTGTGCGTCCAAAAGGACTCGAAACTACGACCCACGATGAGGATGATAGTACATGTTTATGCTAAATTTAAAATAGAGTTCAAGAGATGGGCTAGGAGCATTTGTGGAGGGCAAGCTATAAATCCACTTTGTTATGCTTGATCAATTGTACTAAATAAACATATGTATGCAAAAAATTCATTAGGAAAACGACACTATTATATACTACATACAAGTATAATTCAACTTGCATTACCTTGAACTTAGACTGAAAATAAGATCACCTATATACGTTGTTCATCATTTGTGTGCATCGATGCTTATCTTGCTTCCACTTCGGTCACAGAGATATTGTTTACTGACTTGTTGGCAGATTTGCTGGCATATTTATCTGAAGTACTGCCTTTCTCGGAGCTGTTGGATTTTGTTGTGTTTCCAATATAATAAGCAGCAGGCTCTTAAGGTGTTGGAGGAAATATCGCGGAGTGTGTGTCCAACATGAGCATTGCCCTTGCCTTTGTAGGTTGGTCATCCACATTTTCTTGAACACATAGCAATCTGAGGTGCATACATCTCAAGACTTCATGGCTTGAGCATGATCCTCTTATCATACAAACATACTCCATGTGCTTCTTATCTCTCCATGGCATCCAAGCCTACATACAGATTAAAATATTACATACTCATCAGATACTGAAATACTTCACATAAATTCTTCCGTCGCTGTTAATGATGTATACAGTTAAAGTAAGGACTCATATAGCTCTGAAGGTCTTTTGCAAAGCCTGATTGATAAAAGCTACTGTTCCTCTTACTGCTGATGATTTCTAACAACAAGACACCAAAACTATACACATCTGATATAACAAAGAATTTTCCGTGCATTGCATACTCCGGAGACATATAACCACTGTGAAACAAATCAGTCAAGCACAAGTAGAACCTGAATTACATTATTGATAAGAATATATATACGTATGTTCTTCTAATTTATCATTTTAAGCAACTTTCATATATAAATTTAATGGGAAAAAAAAACCTGGATAATATACGCACCATCTTCCACCAAATCTAGCAGTATTTGCTTGGCTGTGGTCCACACCTATAATTTTTGCCATACCAAAGTCTCCAAATTTTAGTGCTCATATCTATATTTAACAATGCATTACTTCCCTTAAGATCACGATTTATAATTCCACGAGCATGCTTACTTTAGCTTAAAATCAGTTCAGTTTAGTTCAATTCAGTTCAATGTTTTACTTTCATAGTTATTAAAGTTTTTTCAGTTTGTGAATATTTGTGTTGGTTAGTTGATGGCCTGATGGTGATATAAGCTTTGTTGTTGTTGATTTGATTGATATATGGATGGAGTTGGGTTGATTGGAAGATGGTTGTTGACATTATTCTTTGGAGTTGTTGACAATTGTTTTCGGTACATTATATGTGTATAGCCCGCACTCCATCACTTTATCCCAAATTTATCCTACCCTTCACCCTACGTACCCACGTTACAAGCTTAATAAAGACCTTCTTGAATTTCATGTGCGTATTTTTAGTTCTTACGAAAGAGTCCATTACCAAAGCTACTGAGTATTACTTGCATTTTGCGTCGACATAGGTTGAGTGGCTACCCTTTTAAACAGTTGCATGAGAGTTTGAGTTATGGGATGGTTAGTTTTTATGTATTGCATACTTAAACTCTCTTGCATTTGCATTCATCTATGGGGTGGTAAGGGTCGGTGCTATAGTTTAGATGCTTTACGTACAAAAAGTGTGGAGTGACAACCCGTGAGTTGCTCTAGTCATCGACTCCTATTTCTTGCATGGTTGGCTATATGATTTTGATTTTAATGGATAGTGGTCAAGGGATTATAGATTGGTATAGGAATTTGCATGCTCGAAACTGCTTGAGTTGATTGTGTTTTCAATAGTTTTATGGGATGAAGTCATTATTTATCTGTTTTGATTGTTTAGGGACAAGCAACAGTTTAGCTTGGGGGAGTAATGGCTTCCCTAATAATGCAATCGTACATATTTTCATGGAGTCATGCGTATTAAACACATTACGAATAGCATCCTAAAAATCCTAGTAGGTAATATTCATTATTTTCATGTCAATAAAACCTACTTTTGATTAGAATTTTAAAATCGATCAAGAACCAACTTTCGTTGTGAACCTAATCACATTCAATAAATACTATTTCTAGTCAAATATTGATAATAAAATCAACCTTAACAAAGATGAATAACAAGCTAATTAAATTGAGGAATTGAGATTAACTCATGACATATAATTTATATTAGGGTTCAACTCAACCCTAGGCTAAAATACTACTCAAACATAATTAAAGAAAAAAACAAAGAAACTAACAAACATAAAGAGATAACAAAATTAATAATAATAATAAGAAGAAGAAGAAGAAGAAGAAGAAGAAGAAGAAGAAGAAAGAAAAGGAGAAACTTTACTTGAATTAATGGATGAACAATGATACATGAAAGTTTTGTGATGAAGGAAGAAGAAAGAAACCCCCCAAATTACACGTGATTTTTCTCCCTCTCCTCTCTCAATAAAAGATTTATTTTCCTAATTAACATGAAGTAGGAAAAATAAAGTAGACGATTAGGAAATATAAGCTAGAAAAACACAAAAGATATCAAATCCGGATTTTTAGCACAACTGGCAAGACAAGCTCCCAATGGGTACTCAGCTGGCTGAGTAGCAACTCAAGGGAAAAAATGCTCCAAACCATTGGGCGCTGGTTCGCATTCTAAAACACTAGGTCAACTTTGAAAGGATGTAACTTGATATTTAGGCATCTAAATGAGGCTTGTGACCTACCGTTACGAAGCTCTATAAATCTAGTTTCCAATGAATTTTGAATCGTATCAATCCAATAACTATATCTTGAGATATGACCAAAATAGTGAGCATTGGTCAAGCTAAACTTTCACAAACTTCAATGTTTCTTCACTTTTAGCTCAAATTCACCTCAATAAGTTACGTCATGAACCTTCTAGATGCTAAATAGACGTCATATAATGATAATCCTCAAGTTAAGTGTCCATAATCTTCAATTCTTCTCTTATAAATATCCACTTCACTTGCCTTTGCTCCGAAAACTTCCAAATAGCTATAAAATAAAAAATTAAGAAAACCACAAACGAAGCATAATAGAGCACAAAATGGATAATCCATACAATTAATACCGTACCGAAAATGCAACTATATGGATCTAATAAGCTCTAAATATGCACCTAAAAATGCCTAAAAACCCAATATAAATGTGATCGAGTAATAAGCTCTTCTTTTATTTTGCTAATTAATTTTTTCCTAATATTATTTGTTCATAATATTATTAGTGTGTTCAAAATATATATATATATGTGATACAGTAATCATCATTTTTTTTGTTTCATATATATATATATATACATTTATTAGTTTATATTTTTCACGAAAAAAAAATATTATGAGACTACCATTCAGCAAATGAAACAAAAATATAAGTGAAATATTATTTACAAAAATATTATTATACCACATAAGTGGATTACCATTCCCAAAATTATGAAGATGTATTACTGATTTTTATTTCATAAAATATAAACTACCAATAACAATTCTTTTTTGTTTAATAATTATTAGTGGATTAATATCAAAATTATTACTATGTCATTATTCCACAATTAAGAATCATTAATATTCCGTAGTTAAAAATAAAATCAATACTCATAGTTAATCCATGAAAATCATAGTTAAAAATCAATAGTCAAAAATCAATAATCAATGGTTAAAATCAATAATCCATAAGTAAAAATCATTAATCCATAATAAAAAATTTTAATTCAGTTCAGATGTTTTCAGCTGAAGTAAACAAACCTTAAACCTAGAATCTTCATGTAACATCCTGGAATTTCCTAACTATCACCTAACTATTTCCGGAAAACATAATATCAATATAATAAATAAAACAATTAAGATACTTCCTACTTAACTAGGAAAAACTAGAGTATTACCGCTATCGTGATAACGGCTAAGGCTATTATCAAAGTATCACGGTATCGATAGAGTCAAGTCTAGTATAGTCTTCTTACTTTTAAAACAATGTAAAAACCCAAAAGAACTTTCAAAACAAATTCAAATAAAAATCTATTACAACTCGGAACCGAAACAACGACCCTTCAAAACCAAATAAACTTATAAAACCTCAAAATCAAAAGTCAATAACGAAAATAAACAATATGTCCATACAAGTAACAAAAGCAACAATTGCAAGCGCTCAACACTCAATCCCAGCATGATTGACTATGTCCACCTGTACATGTAGCTTTCTCTTTATTCTAGACTACTACTCGCCATCGAAATGGGTCGTCGTAGGGCCAAATCAAAGACAAAATCATGCACACAAAATACACACAATCAACAAAGCTGAGTACATAAACACTAAAGACTATGCACAACAACATGAACAACATAACAAAGAATAGACATCACATATTTTTCTTACCTTTATCACAATCATGTACTTGTACATAGACTCATCAACATTATGATTTATTTATGATATTTAAATTGTAGATTTCGCATCGAACGGGNCCAAAATTATGAAGATGTATTACTGATTTTTATTTCATAAAATATAAACTACCAATAACAATTCTTTTTTGTTTAATAATTATTAGTGGATTAATATCAAAATTATTACTATGTCATTATTCCACAATTAAGAATCATTAATATTCCGTAGTTAAAAATAAAATCAATACTCATAGTTAATCCATGAAAATCATAGTTAAAAATCAATAGTCAAAAATCAATAATCAATGGTTAAAATCAATAATCCATAAGTAAAAATCATTAATCCATAATAAAAAATTTTAATTCAGTTCAGATGTTTTCAGCTGAAGTAAACAAACCTTAAACCTAGAATCTTCATGTAACATCCTGGAATTTCCTAACTATCACCTAACTATTTCCGGAAAACATAATATCAATATAATAAATAAAACAATTAAGATACTTCCTACTTAACTAGGAAAAACTAGAGTATTACCGCTATCGTGATAACGGCTAAGGCTATTATCAAAGTATCACGGTATCGATAGAGTCAAGTCTAGTATAGTCTTCTTACTTTTAAAACAATGTAAAAACCCAAAAGAACTTTCAAAACAAATTCAAATAAAAATCTATTACAACTCGGAACCGAAACAACGACCCTTCAAAACCAAATAAACTTATAAAACCTCAAAATCAAAAGTCAATAACGAAAATAAACAATATGTCCATACAAGTAACAAAAGCAACAATTGCAAGCGCTCAACACTCAATCCCAGCATGATTGACTATGTCCACCTGTACATGTAGCTTTCTCTTTATTCTAGACTACTACTCGCCATCGAAATGGGTCGTCGTAGGGCCAAATCAAAGACAAAATCATGCACACAAAATACACACAATCAACAAAGCTGAGTACATAAACACTAAAGACTATGCACAACAACATGAACAACATAACAAAGAATAGACATCACATATTTTTCTTACCTTTATCACAATCATGTACTTGTACATAGACTCATCAACATTATGATTTATTTATGATATTTAAATTGTAGATTTCGCATCGAACGGGTTTCATTTCTCAATATTCTCCCTATTGGGCACCAACTTGGGAGCAACTCTAAGAAGGTATTACCCATGTCACTTGAAGAGACGGAATTCCAGCGCATTTATAAAATATAAAAGAGTACAACGTCTTGTACCCTAATTAGAAGTTACAGTTACTATTTTCATTACTCCCCCCATTGTTCATAATCAAGTTATATACGTTCCAATCAAGAGTTTTGGTGCGAATCCTCTTTCACTTTACATAATTATCAAGTTTAATAATTGTCATGGCTCACATAAAATCACATAAGGACATCCAAGGCAAACAAACATCATACATCGTATTAATTATCTTGTTTATCACATGATTCTAATATTGATTCTTGGTCCTTCGTTTATTTAAACTTTCATTTATCACACGTAAACTATTTGCTCATTAACCTTGCTATTAAAACATGTGAATAAATATTCACTGAATTCTTTTCTTGTTGATCAAGTAATTAACCAACTTAACTGTTTTTCTTTCCTTATTGACTACTAGCTAAAACCTTTCAAAATAATCAACATTCCAACATTAATGATATATATATATATAGTTGCTAAACTTTTTGCAAGAAATTTGACAACCAAATAATTTTTAATTAGTTGCTAATCGGCAACCAAATATCAAAAAATTGGTTGCTAAGCTTATCCACGTTTAATTTAAAACATTTGTTCTACTACTATTGTTAACAATATACACCTTCCTTTTAGGGCACTTGTGTAACGTACAAAGATACTCCACACTTAAGCTTGCTCGATTGAGAGTAGTGTTAGGATGTATGACCTCCAGGGAAGTTTATCGCTTAAGCGTAACTGATGTTTTTTTTTCTTTTAAAAAAAATTTGGCAACCAAAATTGTTGGATTTGGTTGCTACTTGACAATGAAAACTGATAATTTGGTTGCCAACCAGATGTTAAAAATGTTAAAAATGGTTGCTATAATTGGCAACGATTTTTATTTGGTTGCTAAATTCCAATGGCTACCACCTATATAGCAGCTAGCATATTTGGTTGCCCATTTGGTTGCTAAGCATAATAGCAACTGATTTTCCATGCTTAGCAACCAATTTAGGTGGTTGCTAATTTCATATTTTTTTTGCAGTTTCCTCTCACTTTTTCCTGTAATCATTCGTCGTATCCATCAAAAACGAAAAAAAAAAGTTTAGAAATATGTTGAATAAATTTGCTTCATTTGTTTGCTCAATCACCATGAATTCATAGTACAAAACCGAATTATGTCTAAGATTCCTTAACAAACACAATCAAAAGCAAATAAACCTAATTTCTATGTTAGGACTTCAATTATAAGTTATATATTTGATAAATGGGGAAAAAACCTAACCTTTGCGTAAAGATTAGTTGAAGAATGTGAAATTGAGGGTTTCTTTGATGGGTTCTCCAAAATTTTAGGTGTTATAGATATTAATTGAAAATTGAGGGTTAATTAAAGGGAAAGTAAGAGATGAAAAGTGGTTTAAATGAGTAAAAAATGAAATTGTAACTACACACGCCTACTTGAAGACCAAAACAACGAAGTCAGCCCCAAAATTCTGACAAATTTTGCCGAATTCCGGCTTAAAGGTCCCATTTTAATACAATTTGAACATAAAAGGTCTTAATCAGCAAAAAAAAAAAAAGAATAAAATAAAAAGCCTTTGTTCACAAATTCAGAGTTATAAAAAGTCTTAATTGACAAAACATTCTTAATGTTATGTCCAAGCTACGTAATAATACCTTATTACTATTATTGTCATTTGCTATTAAGACTAGATTTTTTTTAAAAAGATGATCAATCTGTATGTTATTGCCCCCGGTATTGAGGTATTTGGTTTCATCTTCGGTTGGAAAAAGGGCACTACTTGATTACCCAGTAATTGTGCTTGGATATGTGGGGATAGAAGTTGTTAACGCTGTCCATTGACTCTTAAAGATATACAAACAATTTATTATGAAATACGAAGTATAATTTACGATTTTTCTTCTCAAAATCTAGAAAATAAATGCATAGCCTTTTGGTCACATTTTTGGAAACTCAAGTCTAAATATGCTACTCCCTTCGCTCTATTTTAATAATCTTTACGATTTTTTTAATGATAAAAGGAGAGAAAGTTAAAAAAATAAATAGAAAAATATTCATTATAAACAAGAAAAAAAACATATTCATATGAGATCTTGTTACATTTGTCTAAATGTGTAGTTTTTAATATGTATTTTTTTATCAAATGTATTATAATATGAACATTTACAAGTGCATTGAAAACTGTGCAAATTTTTGTAAACATGAATAATAAAGTGAAGCAGAGGGAGTAATATATTGTAGCAACGAATGTAGTACCACTTTAAGTCCATATCGGTACTATTCATTTCATTAGACATAAATTCATCTAAAATAAATTTATATGTACTCCCTCTGTTCCATTAGATTCATACCACTTCTACTTTTCACTTTTGTCAATGCACAATTTATATGTTAAGTATCTTAAATTATATATTAGTAAAAATTATAAAGATTTAATTTTCATAAAGTATTCATTTAGACTATTTCAAGAAAAAAAAAAGTGTACTCATTTGACTATATTCATTGTTTTATATTGAAAAGAACTTAGAAGATACTCACAAAATATGAATAGTGTCAATTTTTCTTATGACATGAATTTAGTGGAGCGACGAGAGTACACGTATCTATCTTCATATATCTGAACAAATTGAACTTGATGATAAATTAGTTTTTGAGTGCTATTCGGACTTTTCAAACTTGATATAAATTTATACTCAAAAAATATGAGAGGTTCTTAAGAACCAAAAACAAACTATATTTTTTTTTGGGGGTTTTCTAAGGTGGATCCTTCAATTTTTTCTTTTTCTAAGTTGTACCCTAAAATCTTTCAAATTCTCAACGGCATACTTAAATTCACTTAGTTTTCTAAGTTATACCATTTGTTATTAACGTTTTGTTAAAAAATTTATTTTTATTTGTTTTAATTTATTTCCTAAAAATTTATTTAAATCAATGTAGTTAAAGATGTAATTTAGAAAAATTTAGAAAAAATTTCACTTAACACTTTTATAATAGGTCATTTAGTGAAGTAGCACCTTTTAAAAAAACTTTTTGTCATGTAACACATTTAAAGTCAGTTTTAGTCTATAATAGCAACAATTGAACAAAACACTAATTAAAGTGGACACACACAAATTCAAATACAACACTAGCACAAATAAACACAAAAAACGAACAAAAAGAAGAGCTAAGAAATTGTTAATACCATATAAACAATACCAAAAACCCTTGAATAATTCACCGGGAAAATTGAAGCCAACCAAAATCCAAATGAAATTTAAAAAGTTAGAATTGAGGCTGATTTTACCCGAAAAAATTGGAAAAATGAGAGATGAACAACATAAACTCTTGCAAATATGAAAGCAAAGAATGGAAGCAAGAAAAATGGTTAAATCAATAATATAAGTATAAATTTCAATTAGGGTGGCGTAAAATTGAACCTGAAATTGCGAGGTTGAAAATGGAGAAAGAGGTGAGAGGAAACCTGACAAATGTGAGAGTACAACCCGAAAAGGAGAGAAATACTAACAAATTACTAAATTGCAGATATATTGTTAAAGTAAAACTAAGATCATACAGGCAAGAAGTAACAAACGACAAATTAGATCAAATAAATTCGCAACAAATTCTAGCAAACTCCAACCAAGTAAAATTCGCGACATAAACTCGCAAACACACGTTTGTAGTTTGGATCACCAAACATCACACAACAATATCAAATGTTCGAAAAAAAATAAATCAAAGTAGAAATTGTACTGTTTCTTATTAAGAGATAAGATCAGATGAACTCGATTTAGATCCGCCGCTGCCTGCTTAGATTCCTCGTGACTACTAAAAAAAACCTAAACAAGCACCATCTTCAAAGAGGAAAGGGTTGCAAGTTAGAAGAAGCTCAAAGGAAATAAACCTAACCTAAGGAAATGGCGGAAGAGAAAGAGTAGAGGAAAGGGTAAAAAAAACCCTAACCCAAAACAAATTAAAGGGGGGAAGAGAGAGAAAGAGAAAAGGGTAAAGATAGAGTAGATTGTAGAAAATTGGATGAGCGGCTGCGATGTGACTAGGGAAGAAGGTAGTTTGACACGCGTTAGCCATCAGGTGCACTAAGCATGTGAAACCGTGTGAGTTGCTGTTAAACTGTTCATGTTAACTATAAAATTATTGTCGCTTTTAGAAGTGTAAGGATTCAAAACTCAAAAAGCAAAACACTAAGACCCTGTTCTCCCCATCTTATTTTAAAATAAGTTCAGATTAACAAAAATAAGTTATTTTTAGCAAAAGTCAGTTTCAATCCTTAATAAATTGTTAATGATTTCAGCAAAAATAAGTTCAGTTCAATAAAAATAAGTTCAGTTAACGAAAGTAAGTTCATTTAAGTAAAAATAGGTTGGGGAGAATAGAGCATAAACCCTATTTTCTCTCTTTAGGGTTCTACACCTTTGAGGCTGTGACTACTTGGACGACATACGATGGACGACACTACGACATGTATGTTTGTTGTTTTTCTTTTTACATTTTTTATTTTTGATTTGTTAGATTCAATTATATGAAATTTGATTCTTGTTGTTTTATTTTTATCGATTTACTACGGAGTATTATTGTTGATTTTTTTTTCTTGATGTACTTTACTTGTTTTATTTTAATTTTTTTTTTCTGTTTTTAATTTTTTCTGTTTTTATTTTCATTCGTTTTATTTTTATTTTGCTTCAATTACTTCGATTCAGTTCCATGATTATTTCGTTTTATTTTTCTTGAAGTTTCCGTTTTTCTGTTATTTGTTTTTGTATAATGAGGGTCTTTGATTTATTTTTGGTTTTTTGTTTTATTTTTTTGGTTGTTATTTTTTCTATTTCAATTTTTATTTTATTTTATTTTATTTGTTTTTGTTTTTATTTCTTTGTTTTATTTTCTATTTAATCTGTTTTTTTGTTCTTTCTCTAATTTATTCTGTTTTGCTGTGTTTTCACTAATTTTTATTTTAATAATTGAGACTTTGTTATGCTTTGTTTTATTCTAATAGACTAATATACTTTGTTGAAAACTTTTAATAGACTTTATTATTATTATTATTGCTTCGGAGACATTAAACTTGTAAATTTGTAATAACTTGTTGGATATTAGATAATGACG
This sequence comes from Suaeda aralocaspica, assembly GCA_016808085.1. NCBI lineage: Eukaryota > Viridiplantae > Streptophyta > Magnoliopsida > Caryophyllales > Amaranthaceae > Suaeda > Suaeda aralocaspica. The sequence continues at coordinate 689,986 of PYUH01000067.1, read as the reverse complement.
AACGATAATTAATTTATCATAGTCTATATTCATATCTAGTATGTATAATTATGCATTATTTAGTTGTTTACACTTTACATCATATAGTGAAAATACTATGTATAAGGATAATATAACTACGGGTATATGCATATCCGGGTACGGATACCCGAAATTTCTAAATAAGACACGGGCTATAAAAATCACTCCCCGCAAAGTCGGATACGGAATTTACACATCCCTAATTTGAACTTCGAGTTCGCCTGCTGAAAATTGTGCCGAAATATCCAAGGTTGTCATCTGAATTATAAGCTGAGTTTTAAAATCATAAAATTAGGTATTTGTCATTCGTCAATTCTTAGATTTGTGAGTTGCCATGCCTACTATCAGTGTTGGAAGGGACCGCCTATTCAATGCTTTGTCGCGAGTCTATGGTAATTCTTTTTTTTTTTTTTTTTTTTTTTTTTTTTTTTTTTTTTTTTNTTTTCTACTGTGGATTTATTGTTTTCAATTTTCAGAAGATAAAGAATTTGAAGAACTGTGCTTTAGATTTGGCATTGAGCTTGACGATATAGTAAGATTTGATATTCTTATGATATACATTTCATTGTTTGAACTTATTTTGGTGGTTTTGAGTTAAGACTGTTTGATTTGGCAGACAACAGAAAAGGCAATTATTCGGAAAGAAAAGCATTTGGAAGAAGATGAAGAGTTGTCTGAAGATGAAGAGGTTATTTACAAAATTGAAGTTCCTGCTAATAGGTTTGTTAATTAATTTGTCTAATTGATACTTCATACTCCTCACTCTTTTTTACTTTGATAATTAATTTGTCTAATTGATACTTCGTACAATTGCTTTTTCGCATTTTCCAAAACACAACTTATAAAATGAATATCTCGATTTTCATATAAGAATATGTTTAGCCCAAGTCTTTAAGACTTGGGGATAACATCATTTTTTGTGGTCCAATTCTTCTTAATACTCATTAAAACTTGATCAAATTTATCACTCTTAAGTCTCAATGACATATTATTTTTTATTTTAATTTTTTATATTTATAATATAATAAAAACATTAATGAACAAAGTGAAATAAAATGTGAGTGGGTCTCAATTTCAAGTCTTTAAGTTGAGTCTTGGAATTGAGACTGGTTGAGATATTTAAAGAAAATGGGACTAGTCTTAAGCACATGTCTTAAGACCCAATTTGATGATGTCAACGTGCTCTAATAACACATTATAAAAAATAATTTTTCGGAAAATATACATTGAAGCGAATAAAACAAGGTCCTATATGAATATGTTTTTCGTTACGTATTAAACATTAAAGTGAGTCAAAGTTACAATGTGAATAGTGTCAAAAACCCTAATGTAGCAACTAGAAAAAGACCAAGGGAGTAATTGAGTTTTTTTTTGTATTTATAATTTTTTGAGGAAAGTTGTTTGTTTCCAATTTTAAGGCTTGTTTAAAACAACATACAATATTGAAAATATACTTTGATTAGGGGTGTGCAAGATTTTACGGTTCCGAATTTCCGGTCCGAAATTTTCCGATTCCGTTCCGAAAAATCGGAATTCCGATTAAGATTTTTGAAAACCGGAAAAACCGGATCGGATATCCGGTTTTTTAAACCGGAAACCGGATCGGATACGGAATGGATTTTTAAAAAATCGGATTCCGGATTTTTAAGGAAAACAAAATCCGGAATTCCGGTTTTCCGGATTTTTCTGAATTTTTCCGGATTTCCGATCCGGTTTTTAAGGGTATATGTGTAAATTTTAGAGAAAATTCTAGTATATAATTCGGAACCGGATATCCGGATTTCCGATCCGGTTTTTCCGGATATCCGAATTTCCGGAATTCCGGTTTTTCCGGAACGGATACGGAATCAATTTTGTTGGTTCCGAAAATCCGGATATCCGAATTTCCGGATCGGAAAATTTCCGATTTCCGGTTTTGCACACCCCTAGCTCTGATCATATTACTTTGCAGGTATGACTTACTTTGTTTGGAAGGTCTTGCACAGGCCTTGCGCATTTTCGAAGAGCGTGAAGATGTTCCAAGATATATGCTTTCTAATGTTGCTCATCAGTCTATGTTGAAAATGCATGTCAAATCAGAGGTATAAGACTATGAAATCCCTTAGGTTTGTTTTTAGATGCCTAGTTGACATTGATTTTTTTTGTGTATGATGGAAGTATATTATTTGTAGACTTCTTCGATCCGTCCTTTTGTTGTGTGTGCTGTCCTTAGAGGCATTACTTTCGACGAAGCAAGATACAACAGCTTCATTGATCTTCAAGACAGGTTACATCAGAACATTTGCCGGTAATTAATCTTGCATTGCAATGCTGCATTGATTTTATTCTCCTGTTGACCATTTTGCCGAACATATTGTATTTATATCTGAGTGCCGGCATAGTAGATAATGCATAAGAGATAATGTGAAATTGAATGCAAATAAAGGACAAAGGATTATCTCATTCACCCATTACTGCTGAGTATTGGCTAATTTCAATGTAGTTGTACTAAGGTTTAATAACTTGTTTTTCTTTAAATCCCACCTTTATGAGATTTTAGTAAAATTCTTACTTGGTAATCATATGGCATAGTAGAATTTTCTTGTAAGAATCTTCTATGAATATTTAGAGTTTTGAAATTTGAAAGCCAATTGCCCATTAGCTCTTGTATAAAGCAACAACCTCTGCAATACCACTGATCTTGTTTTTTATTAATGCTTAATACAAGATTTCAAGTACATTTAAAGAGGCAGTCTCATAGATAATTTTAACTTTCACGTTTAGAAGTTAAATATATATTTTTTCTCAAAATACTCATAGATTATAGAGCATAGAGAAGAGAATACTAAGTAATTGTGAAATAACAAATTATCAAGATAATCGAGAAACTAAGCATCCTAAGATGCTTGATATTTTGGCATGTTGCATGAAACATATATCTTGAAATAGTGGTAGTATTACCTATGATACTTGCAAACATGAGACATCAAAGAATCTTATCATCGGGGAAACAATGAAACATAGAGGGCTTATATCTTTTCTAATGTACAGACGGAGAACCTTGGTAGCTATTGGAACTCATGACTTGGATACCATTCAAGGCCCTTTTTCTTATGAGGTATAATAGATAATGCTATCTTGTCAAACCAGTGTTATAAGTGTAGCTTTGTTTGAACTTTATTATATGACTTATTGTTTTTTTATTGTTTGATTTTGATTTTTGATTTCTGTCTTCATTGATAGTGAAGAAATATTTGAATTCTTGATCACAAATGTATTTCTTTCTTGTTTTTGAGTTTCTTTGTTAAATTTTTGGGATAGAGGCTTTGTTGGTGTTGTTGTCGAAGAAAATTTGGGATTCTTTTGCCGAGTACAATGAAAAATTTTAGGTCATTGGTTGGATTACCCATTTACCCCCATATGTTCATGGAAACTAATTGGTAAATGTTGTCTTCTCATTCATTACTTGCATTGTGTGAAACATTTGAAACCTGATCTTGGTAGAACATGTTTAGTGGTTTAAGGGACTCGAATAAGTACTTTGTGTTTGCTGTTTACATATTTGTTGGAATTATTGAATTAAAAGATTACTTGGATTATTGACAATGCTAGGTGACAATTTTGCTATATCGAAGCCGCCTTGATCTGAATACCTTGGCTTAGTTTAGACAAGTTGATTTTGATATGAACCAATTTGATCCATCTTGGCTTGACCTGGAAATTTTAATAACTAAGATTTGTTACAAGTTTTTTTTGATGATAATTTAATTGTTAGTAAATCAAATATGATTCATGAACTCTAGGTGACCTGATTGAATGTTTGACTATGGTTGCGGATAGCCCTGTCAATTCGGGTCTACATTTTAGTTCTGGTCGTATCAGCTTATTTAGTTTAATTAATTTGAGTTGATTTTACTTTCATTCAGCTTAATTCAGTTTCATTGCTTTCATTTCAGCTCAATTTCAGTTGATTTCATTTTAAAGCAAATTCAGTTTCAATTTTTGAATGTACAAGCTATATACCCAATCAGTTGAACAGGAGAAACAATTATTATTTATTTATTTATTATTATTATTATTTGTTTTTATCTTCATATTATTATTAATATTATTATAATGTATTTTTTTTATTATTATTTATTACTATTACTATTACTATTACTATTATTCTTTATTTATTATTTTTATTACTCTCGTATTTGTATTTATCATTATTATTAATTATTATTTATTACTAGTATTATCATATTTATTTATTATTATTATTTATTTTTTTAACATTTTTTTGTATTATTATTAGTATTATTATTTTGTTTAGTTTCTTGTACTCCCTCCGTTCCCTATTTTCCTTGTCCGTCACTATTCACCTCTTCATTATGGTATATGATATAATAATAGCAGTGGAGTCAAATTGGGGTAATAATTGATGAAAGAGAAACAACTTGCGACTAATAGTGGGTGATGTGTGGGGTCCATCTTAATAAAAAAATATTATAAACCTAATAAAGTTGTTTGGTAAACAAAAATATGAGACATCCCAAAACAACTTATGTAAAGAAAAATAGGGAACGGAGGGAGTAGTTAATTTTAGTTTAGTTTGATTTCAATTCAGTCAATTTGTTGCTTTCTTTTGAGTCTGCTTCAATTATTAGAACCCATACAATTTACTTGTTCAATTATCAGTTTATTCAGATCTGCAATCACCCAGATTCAACCAGCTTTGACCTAGATTGGCAGCTCTAGTTGTAGAGACCTAATTCTTTCCTATGGTTATTTCTACTTTTTGTATCCTATTTTATGATATGGGGGATTATGGGTTTGTTTGCTCCATTGAATTTTTTTGGTTGTGATTTTAATGTCAACGATACACAAGTGAGAGCTAATGTATCCTTGATTTACCTTGTCAGTCAGGAGGGGACTATAATATGGCTTAGAGGTCGGATCTCTACCTTTTTGTCTATAAAAACTAGTAGGTAGAGTAATCCCCTTGCTTGTTACCGGTGATAAGTTGGGTATTGTTTTTTGTTTATTTTTTTAAGTGGTTAAAGAGTAGTTTCATGGTCATGCTCTAGTTAGTGTTATGACGATAAGAGGTTGTTGCATAGTCAAAATTTCAAGTGCTGTTGTTTACCCTTAACCAATATGGAGATTAAATTGAATATACCGATTTTTAGATAGAGCATAAATATCAAATAATGAACATCTAGCTAAAAGTTTGATGCAGAAGTTATCTCCATGCCTTAAAATCAATGTATCACCCTTTTCCGTAATTTCATAAATGATGATAAAAAAAAAGAAAGAAAGAAAGAAAGGGTGGTGGAAAAAATAGTGATGCTTTCCAAATCTTCTCATTTTCAATGAAAGTGAGGCTAGCATGGTGCTTGAAATGAGTGACTACCAAATGTTTTGCTACTTTTTGTAAAACTGATTAGTTCGATGATAGTTGAATGTTGACCATGTTTTGAGTGTGCGTGTTTTTTTTCCTCATCTTAAATTTTTGGCATGTCACAAATTCATTGTATGAGGGTGAGGGATAGCTCAGATGGTTAGAGATTTCCTCCCGATTCTAGGATCAATCCTGGGATCAATTCTCACCATTCACCCTTGGCTCCCTAATACCAAAAAAAAAAAACAAATTCATTTTGTATTTTCACTGTTAAAAAATTAAATATTTACCCCTAAAAAATATTAAATATCTTTAGAGGCTAATTGCCTTTAATTTTCTTTCTCTTTCTTTTGATTTTGTTTTCCCTTTTTCTATTCTAGTAACACGTTGAAACAATAAGGGTATACGATGAATATTGCGAAACCTTGAGGATACATGGTGAAAAAACTATTTGATTCACTGGTCTTGTAAATGTTTTCTTGTCCCCTTCCTCTGAAATCTACATAGTATAAATACATTATGAAGAGGAGCATATTGTGATTATGTCTGATGTAAATTGTAAAATAAGGCTATAAGAAGAAAGAGACTAACCCTACAAATACTTTGATCATCCATTAAACTAATCTGATTATTAAAAATGCAACATTTGATTGATCGTTTGATTGTAAGAGAGTGCAGTGTTTTTGATAAAGTACTTGTGTTAATAAGTACTGTAATATTTTTGACTTCTCTTAATGTTTTCAATTTGTCACAGGCTTTGCCACCGTCAGAAATACGTTTTGTACCTTTGAAGCAGGTATCTATCTACCCTTTTATAATCCAAAATCTTGTTTTGCAAATATTTATATTGTGAAAGTTTCACATGTTTTGGTCATATAATTTGGATGCCAAATAGTTTCCATGCTCAGCTCTCCACACTGTTGTCCTTTTGTGAACTCTTATTTTTCTTAATAATTTAAAAACATTAAACTTATTTCGTTCCAATGGATCAAGTTAGTATTTTAATTATTGATGATTATATTTTATTGTGAATATCCTATATAGGTTTCAAAGTGTTAATCTTGATCTTGATGTGAGTGTGTATCTATAATATTTTGCATAAGGAATGATGTGGCAGTAATTTGTAGTGCTGATAAGTATACTTATGTAACTATGTCAGTGGAACTGACTTTAATAAGAAAGTCAGCTCTTATATATTTGCTGCGTTGAAATCTTCTTCTGGCATATGGAAGCCACAGCCAAACTCTTTATGTATTCCATGGTTTTCTGAATCAAAGTGAAAGTTTGGAGAACACCTCGGGGAATGAACTATACTATTTCTTGTTCTTTTCTTTTCTGGTTGAAATGTGATTTTGGCATTCTATCATTGTAAAATAGTATTGAGGTGCTTATAAGTTAAGATCTGTCTGTAATCAATTTTTTAAAACTCTATATAGGTAAAAGAATTCAAGGCTGATGAGCTGATGGAGTTCTACAAGGTAATAAGATTTTTCTCCATTACAAGATAATTAACGTTTTCTTATAGTTGGGAGAGTGCTGAGAATTCAGAAGCTGCGTTAAGAATGTAAAGAGTAAAATTTTCCGGGAGCTTCAGCTATTTTTGCATGTAAGCTTTTGAAGGAGCAAATTTCTTATTGTAGTCACTCTTTATATTTTACATTGACAGTCAGACTTGAAGCTGAAGAAATACTTGCATATAATAGAGAATTCACCCGTGTTTCCAGTTATATATGACAATAACAGGTATATTCTATACTACTTTGCGTTATCTGTCCGATAGAGATTTTATTCTCATAAATTGATCAAGTTTAGAATTGTTTTAGCTAGTTTGCACTGGACTTGAGATTTACTGTTAAGCTATTGATATGTGTGCTCAAAAGCTGTGTCCTTCATGATCTACGTGTGATTGTTTTGTCTAAATTGTATTTATCTTTTCTTTTGTGCATATTCTTTTCTTAATATTCTAAAATGCTAAGCATGTGATCTGCAGAACTGTGTTGTCTTTACCCCCTATTATAAATGGTGCACATTCAGCAATTAGTCTGAAGACAAAGAATGTTTTCATTGAATGTACAGCCACTGATCGGACGAAGGCTAATATCGTTTTGAACACAATGGTATGAGAGAGGGATTCTTGCCTTTGTAGCAGCTCATTGAGATTTGGCAATTGATGGTCTCGACTTCTCTTTGATTCAGGTTACTATGTTCTCTGGATATTGTGAAAAAAAGTTTGAAGTTGAACCAGTGGAAGTGATATATTCTGATGGAACTTCATATGTTTGTCCTGATCTCTCACCCTATGATATGGAAGTGTCTCTGTCGTACATCAATGATACAATAGGGGTATCGCTGGAGGCAGATGAGGTAATGTGCTCTGTCGTTTTACAAGGAATATCCATCTTTTGAGTTTTGACATGTCTATTTGAGGTTTCATGGTACAAATGAACTGTCATTTCGGTGAACCAGGCCTTGTTTTATTATATCATTGTGAATACAGCTACTTATGGGACCATAAAAAAACTCTTTCGGCAAGAACTAGCAAATAAATTAATAAATAATAATTATTTTGCCTCCAATGTTTAATGTATGCCCTCCTTTGCTTAACCCACAAAACAACAACATAGTCTTTTGTTTAAAAATAATTTGGGGTCCTTGGATTGTTATGATTCAATAAGAGAAATTGTAAAAATCATCTGCTAACATCCTTTCTGTTCATTCTTTCCTATTTAAAACCAAATTCTCTTCCAAGTCCTAGCAACCTCATATCTCCTCCAAGCATCCTTATTCAAGGTTGCTTAGGTCTCTCTCTACCTTTCCAGAATCAATGTTTTAGCCACTGTTGTAGCCTCTTTACTGCTGTCTTTCTCAGTTTCCGTCTTAGATGATTTTCCCTCATCTTATCTTCAGTAGAAGCAACCTATACCTTCTTCTGAATAATCTCATTCAGTAGAAACGATCATCATATGAAGACTACAATATTTCAATGCTCAACGTTTGAAGTTTTTCCTTTAACTTATTGAGCATTATCCGTCACTTAGAATTACATAGAAATCTATAAGTGCCTTTCCAATTTAACTCGACTTTCCAATAATGGATCCTAAGGAAGATTTTGGAACATTGAACACTCTTATCAAAACTAGATGGCTTTGTTGTCCAGGTCCTTGTCCCGCTAAATTTACGCTTTTTATACCATGGATATATGAATGTGTGAATTTCATAACCTTCCAAATGTAGGACAAAGCTTCTCAGTTATATATATATATATATTTTTTCGTTCGCATGTGTTTATGAAGGAAACGGTGAGAGTTTCTCAGTTATCTCAGTTATGTATAAATAGCAAGGAAACGGTGAGAGTTTCTGAAGCAACTGTTTTTGCATGAAAGTACTAATACCACCAAAAAAGGAAAAAAGAAGGTTAAATAGAGAAGTGTTCAGGAAAATATATTACATTAACAAATGTTACAAACTTAGTTATAAAAGTGCGCGCGTAGGTGCGAAATGCACTAAGGCACCTGAATTGGGGCTTCTGAATGCACAGGCGCAGGGGGGGCCAGTGGCGCTCCTAGGCGCTTGAGGCGCAGCTGTGAGGCGCACTGAGGCGTGCCTCTTGGGTTTTCTGGATTATTTTTTCAATTTTTTTATTTTTTGAGACGCGCCTAGGCGCAAGGCACAAGGCTCCTTTTGCGATTTTGTGCGCCTCTCGCCTTTTAAAACAAAGGTTACAAAGAAAGTTCAAAACTCTTGTACAGGCCCTTACATCCAAACTATTTTCAAAATTTGGTTTCTTGCCAAAATTATTGTTACATCCAAACAGGCCCTTACATGATATGATTTCCATAAACTCTTGCCACATCTGTACAGCCCGACTATTTTACTGTGCTTAGTGATTTTTGCTATTATTTCTTGTTTTAATCAAAAGTGGAAGTACTATTGCATATGATTAAGGCTCTTTTTCACTTGCTCTTTTAGTTATATATAGAATAGAACTCTTAAAAACTTATAGAGGCTTAATGCTCAATTCATCTATTTGTTCGCAACAGGTTACTCGTTTGTTAAAGAAGATGCAGTTGGATGCTGTAAAGTCTGATTTAACTGATAATCAATGCAAAATAATTGTTTCGGTTCCTCCTACAAGAAGTGATGTTCTTCATCCTTGTGATGTGATGGAGGTATACAGGTGGTTGATTTCTTGGTGACTGCATTTGTTTTCAGAAAAGTCTGTTATATACTCTCTTTGTTTGTAGGATGTTGCAATTGCTTTTGGGTACAATGAAATTCCAAAGAGAAAGCCTGCATCGATAAAGCCACTGGGATTGAATGAACTAAGTGATCTGATTAGATCAGAGGTAAATATCTGCTCATGTGCATACAATTATATATTGATGTGCCCATTCTTGGTCCGCTTTTTCTGTCATCAATCATCATGTTATGCAACTGTGTTTGTTCTGGGTGAGGTGTGATGTTAAAGTATGAAGAGTTGGAATTGGGAGCCTATAGTTGCCTAGAAAGTAGAAACATGGTTTTGACTGAAAAAATTATTAGTAGTAAAATGAGCCTTCATGCTTTGTGGCCCTTTTCATTCCTTTGTTGGAGGACATGGTATCTCAAGGTTGTATTAAGTAACATGGTTTTGACTGAAAAAATATTAGTAGTAAAAAGAGCCTTCATGCTTTGTGGCCTTTCTCATTCCTTTGTTGGAGGGCATGGTATCTCAAATTTGTATTAAGTAACATCAGAAGAATGTAGGAAGTGTTCAATCAACTTTACAAGATGATTTGGCTGTTGTTTGTGAGTAGCAAATATATGTTACAACAATCCTAAAGCCATAATTTCTGATGTCATACACAAGTTTCCTCTTCCTCCATTTACTTTTTATTTAGTGCTATAACACTATAGGCCTCTGTGAATTTATTCTCTTCATTTCAGTATCAAGTTTTACCATCTAAGGTCCTCATTGTTTTGGAGTTTGGATTTACTCTCCAGCTTAGTTTCATTCATTCAACTAAAATTTTCACTTCACAGTTCCCTTCAAACCAAAACAACAGGTCTTGCTCGACTCGTTCAACTTCTAACATTTCCATTATCCTAAGTCTTTCCTTTCATTATTTGTGCATCTTTGGCTTTTAGCACATGCCAAATCAATGTTGTTTTTCCCTTGTGTATGTTCATTTGAATTTTTTCCCTTTATATGCTTTCACACATTTGTATGAACATAAACATTTCTACCGCAGTTATCTTCATCACTTGGCCATTCCAAATTATTGATCATTTTGATTCAATCCTACAGAACTTTGCCTTCAATCTTACAGCATGTCCTCACAATATAGAAGTTCCATTTGATTTAAACAGGTCATCCAGACTTGATTTTTTGAGTTGGATATGGATCTATATCTCTATTGTGTAACCAAATTGTGATTTGAAAAGCGTTTAACCTTTTTCCAGCTTTCCTTATGGTTTGACATTTCTTTTACTTTTTGTAACATATCCTTAATCTGATCAACATATCCTTAATCTGATCAACATATTTATGTGGTATATTCTACTTTGTCATTGCCAACCAAATCATTGGTAACCTTTCGGTTTGTGGAAGAAAATCATGTGATTCTTTTCTCTTTTCTTTTTACTACATCCATATGCTTCAAAAGATAGCTTAATTGTTATTAAAAAGACCAGCATACATTTTAAAAATCTGGTGGTCAGGAAATCACTCAGATGGATTAGGGATGTTGCTTTGCTATCACTTATAGTTAAAATGTGATATGAGTATATGACCTTGATATTTGAGTTATTTGTGCTTGGTAAATTTTTTTTTTTTTTTCCTCGTAGCAGTTGCTGGTGATATTTAGAGTAACCAGACAAGCTTGTCACATTTATTTATTAGTATATGATTTATTTTTCTCCTTTTCCCCTCAGATTGCAATGAATGGGTTCACGGAGGTTTTGACTTGGATATTGTGCTCGTACAAAGAAAACTTTGAATTGCTGAAACGTAAGGATGATAAGTCAACTGCTGTGATTATTGGAAATCCTCGTTCTGCTGAATTTGAGGTTTGTGCTTGTACAACATGGAACTAAGTACTTGAAACTTTTCCCTTTGTAGAATATCAATCTCCTTTCTGACAGCTTAATGCACTGTTGATCCAATTTAGTTTTCTAGTTTATTAGAATGCCAGTTGTCACCTTTCAATAACGTAAAAAAACTAGGTGCCACAAACCAATAACATGATATCTCTTTTTCTGGTCATGAGCCAAATTCAGCAGCAGTAATCTTCTTCTTGCCTATCACCTAATTATGTCTTTCAAAGGGATCAAGTTTGCAAGTTTGTGCTGCTTGAAAACAGCTAGTGATAAAGCCTTGGCTTAAAAAGGTGTGGTCAACGGCTCCAGGCATTAGAGGGGTACTGAAAGTTTTGCTTTTTTAGTGCCTGTTATTGCAATCCTACTGGTACACAGAAGCGAGTGTCTCAAGACGCCATGGGTAGCACCTTGGTCGTTTTTAGGGGAAATGGCAGAGAAGAAATTGAGTTATAAATTATTAAAACAGCTTTTTGTCTTCAAATGAAATATTAAATTGGCTTTGAGATTAAAATTGTAGCATATGCTGTCTATTACATTCTAATTGCTTCAATCACCTTGAATCAAGTTTTTTTTTTTTTTTTTT
>PYUH01000067.1:645470-676966 GCA_016808085.1 Suaeda aralocaspica | reverse complement strand
AACTTATTCAAGGTGATTGAAGCAATTAGAATGTAATAGACAGCATATGCTACAATTTTAATCTCAAAGCCAATTTAATATTTCATTTGAAGAAAAAAAGCTGTTTTAATAATTATAACTCAATTTCTTCTCTGCCATTTCCCCTAAAAACGACCAAGGTGCTACCCATGGCGTCTTGAGACACTCGCTTCTGTGTACCAGTAGGATTGCAATAACAGGCACTAAAAAAGCAAAACTTTCAGTACCCCTCTAATGCCTGGAGCCGTTGACCACACCTTTTTAAGCCAAGGCTTTATCACTAGCTGTTTCAACAGCACAAACTTGCAAACTTGATCCCTTTGAAAGACATAATTAGGTGATAGGCAAGAAGAAGTTTTTTTTTTTTTTTTTTTATTACAGAAACCCTAACTTACAAATCCAGAATGGATTCTTCAAATTAATTGATATGAGCGTGCTGTGACAGAGTGTGCCATCAAAACACATGTTGTTCAAAGTGCACACTACTATGTTCTTAATTGTAACTTTTTGATATTTCTTCTGTTCACATACGAAGTATAACTTTTTTGCATTTTTTACCTTCTATGATGTGTACCTAAAGAAAAAAATAAGTCATTTCAGATCAATTCGCCTTAATATGTGTGTGTGTGTTTTATTTTTAACCTAGAGTTTTATGTTTTACAAATAATTAACTGAAGATATTACTCCCTTAATCCTATAATCTCTGCTACATTGGCTTTATTCATACAAACCAAAGATGGGGAAAAGTTGAGATGGAATTGTTAAAGAATTCACATGGGTCTCCATCTTGTGTGAAGAAGTGGAGTGATAAACTTTAACACAACCAACAAAGCAAAATGGTGCAAAGATTATGGGATGAAGACAGTAAGGGTTAATATTAAAACAGTGTCTTTACTAGTGTGTAAACCAAAAAATTGAGCAGGATTTACCTTTGTAAATGATATATGATGAAAATTGACTGTATTACTAGCTCCCTTTTAATAAGTAGCTAGTAACGCTGTGCTGTGTACTTTATTTCTTGGTTTGTGCTTCCGAAACATATAAGGTATGAAACAGACAAACTTCGTATACTTAGAAAGGTTGTTGAAAAAACTATAAGATCAAGTATAAAACAAACTGTGTAACACTATGCACACATTTATTTATTTTCCATGAAAGTGAATATCATAATAAGTCATTTTGATAATATGTTTATCAATCATGATCTGTTATGAAACTTTGCTTCTTACTTAGTGTCAAAGTCATAGTCTTTTAGTTACCTAGCATGCATGGTGCCCTTATATTGCGTATTCACTTAGCCTGTTTTTTAATAAGCCTATTTTGTTTTTTGCCCTTTTTGATTATATTCTAACCCAACTGATCCCATGTATGATTTAATTCTAGTATTCTAAAATTTCAGGTGGTTCGTAGCAGTCTAATGCCTGGTATATTGAAAACTGTTGGGCACAATAAAGATCACCGAAAGCCTATTAAGGTACTTCAATGTATTCATGTTGGAAACATCTTTTTTATCAGACATTGTGTCAACATAGTAATTGTTGTCTGTAAAGTTCTTGGTTTTCTTTTGAGAATTCGACTGTAAATTTTGCTACTTTTAGTACCATTCATCTATCTACTTGCATTATACTCCCTCGGTTCCTATTTGTTGGATACGCTATAACTTGCACACATGCCAATGCACTTGTTTGACCTTATATATCTTTTGTTGTGTATATGTAAAAATTATAATAATTGAATATAAGTAACATACTCATTGTGACGAATCAAACAAGACCCCGTATGACTATATTATGTTTTATATATTGAAAGTAATTTAAAAGATTCTCCTATCTTATGAATAGTGTCAAGATTCCAAATGTATCAAATATTTAGGAACGGAGGGAGTAATTTTTAGCATTATGCTTGTTAGGCATTGCATTAATATTCAAAACATGGTATTATTGTGTGTTTTTTTTTTCTAATGTTATATGTTTAGAGAATTAGAATAAGAAAACTTAATTTAATAGACGCACAATATGGAGCAGAAAAGGAGTGTTTTTTTGCTTTATAATAGTGTTTGTAAAGGCGCTGAGGTGTATGGCGCACAGTTGTATTGACCTTTTGTTTGTTTAGGCTCACAGAGACACATCAAAAAGTGCATACCTTGTTAATTTTAAAGGCTCTGATTGATTGATTGGTGATTTTCCACTTTATTAGTATTGTGCTTCAGTACCATAAGCAACCATGCTATGGTGCGCCTTATCCTTTCTAGTCATTGCTTTAAAATATATGTCGAATAAAAAATGATCTACTATCTAAACATAGTATTTAATATAATATTTTTTTTGTGCCTTCATTTTTTTAGTTGCAACAATGTTGAGTTTATAGACTTCGCAACATTTTGAATGAGCTTTAATTATGAAGAGTGGCATTTAATTAGCCATAATTGGTGACTACCCACTGCCATGAAGTACAAGCACCCACGACCACCACCATCCACGAAGCACGAGCAATCTTTCGAAGGCCGGCAAAAACGACCCTGCAAATACCCACAAACCACCTTGAAGGCACCGTCTTTCAAAACCCCCAAAACTCATAACCCCTATCGAAATTCAAGTTCCAAATCCCCACCCACAAGCTCAAACCCAAAAACCTTAATTAAGTTGTTCGACTTGGTGGTGGATTTAAGGTTTTTCATTTGGCGATCAGTGTTTCTGTTGGGGAGTTGGGTATCTGGGTTGATAGTTATTCGAATTGTTTGTTGTTGAACTGATGGTGGTTTTTGTGGTGATGTTTTATATCTCCCCTCGCACAACCAAATTTGGGTTTTGGAGGTGGATTTCAGTGGTGCTGGTTTGTGGAGGTTGTTATTGGTCTTAGTTTTATTTCTAAAAGATGACCTAGGCGCCAGAGGAATGTGCATCTTGTGCCTTGATGCGCCTATTATGGATCAGGCGCAGAAGTATAAAAAACAAATAATCCTATAAAGGCCCAAAAGGTTTGTGCCTTGCCTAGGTGTGCCTGTCGTAGGAGTACGTGCCTCAGCCTCTAGAGGTCTTTTTCTTGATGCTTGCATCCACCTTGCGCCTAGGTAAGCACTAAGGTGAGGGGATGCTAGCACAGGTGTGCAGACTATTGGTGGGTGTTTGTTTTGAAGATAGTGGGTGGTTGTGTTAAAGGTGGGTTGTTTTGAAGATGATGGGTGGTTATTAGTTTTAATTTCAGTTATTTAGTGACATTGAGAAAATATTTTTACTGTGTCAATTATGATTTATTTCCTTTAAATGTAATATGGTAATTTCTAGGACAAAACATACCAATAGAGCAAACAAATCAGCTATTGCGACTAAAAAGATATTTCCCTGAATAGAAATGTTGCAGCTATTGAGAAAAACAAAGGATTCTTTTCCGAACGACTGTACCTCATAATAGTCAAGGTTGTCCTTGGATAATTATGCCGCAATTCTAGTCATTGTCTAGTGCACTACATTCTTAAGAGGTTTACCTGTCCTATATGCGCTTACTTATTGAGAATCTCCATTGATTTTCTTTCTTCAATCATAAGCTAGATGTTGGGTGTTAATGTGTATCAGTGTATCTTATGTTCCCCTAGGTGGCTACTCTGTCAGATCTCAAGGATGACAATATGATAGTTGTATTACTACTGAGCATCTGTATTAATTAAATACATGCGTTGCATCTTCTTGGTTCATTTCATTGTTGTCAATAAAGAAGTTGTTTTGATGGCTACAGGATCTAATGACAAACTCTGCTTATGTGATGCCTGGGTAATGTTTTGGAGAGGGCTGCATATGTTTTAGGTTGATTAGTTTGGTTTAGTGGCAAGTAAAGTGTCCTTTAGCTTCAAAAGTGACAATCTTAAACTAGCTTCATGATTCTGTCTTTCATCTTTAAGTATAATGCTGAAAATTAGGAGTAGACATAGGAGTGAAACATTTGATACATTAGTTATTATTGATTTTTTGTATGTATGCTTGTTTTGCTTTTCCTGATGATAAGTTTAGACTCATTGGGGCGACTTTGTAAGATGCAAAAGGGAAAGAGGATTTCAAAGTGTTACTTATTTACTATTGTCTGCTTCTTCCTTTTGTATAATATTTCTTCTTCAGTTTTTCTAACGTTGGATATGTTCTCCTTCTTTGATATGAGCTGAATAATGTGGGGAAGGGCAACTTAGGGAACAAATAGTTAATTTGTTACCAGGATCTTAGAGCCAAAGTTAGAGGTTTGTTAGAGGAACTTTCTATAAATGGGGAAATTAAGGAGAGAGAAAGATATCGGAAATATTGTTGAGAGTTTTATTGGAATAATCAAGCCACTTGAAAGTTTGAGTTAGGAGAGCATCTACTTCTTGGTAATAGATTTATCGTTCATATTACTATATTTTGCATTTTAATGAGAAAATAATCTTCTTCTTCCTTTTTCTGTCATGCTATCGTCTACACTCTACACTATGTTGATTCATAGCATTTTTCCCTTTTGATTCGAAGAGTTGGAAATTGTGCCTTACAAGTTACAACTACTGAAAATATTTGCTGAAGTTACATAAATTTATGCTAGTGGCTTTTTAAATTAAAATCAAATCTCCAAAATTGCTTATACTGTTTCTGTTTTCATTTTCACATGTGCTCTTTTAACATAGCTGTTATGCTAACTTACTCTCATCTTGCATCCCCTCCTTTTTTTCTTGGAATGTGTGCATATATTTTGTTGCTCTAATATTTATTTGTGACCAAGTGATGTTGACACATACGTGTTAAAATGAGGTTCGGTTGACTGTTAGTGGTGGTCGTTTAGTCATGCCTTTGTATTCTCTTATTTTGTTTTTTTAGTTTCTGCTTTTGGGTTTCCTTTAATCTCACACTACGAATTGGTGTTTAGATTTTCGAAGTTGGTGATATAGCGATCCTGGATGATACCAAAGATGTTGGTGCCCGAAATTGCCGTCAACTTGCAGCTCTCTATTGTGGTGCGACCTCCGGTTTTGAGGTAGGTTGTGACCTAATGTCTTTCCGTGGCTTTTCACCAGTACTAAGCAGTGATACTAGTTAATGTCTATTGCTTCAATACAGGGTTAAAATGTCTATATCATTTTTACGACCTTCCTTTTCTTTGAAGGGTCTTGCAATTGCGGCTGTTAGGATTGAGGGGTAAACCATAGTATTGATATCCATTGCTTTGAATATAAATCTTCTTGGTTTTGAATATTGGGTTCATATCATATCGCTGTTTTGGCTTTTATTTGATTTAGGTTTCATCATATCACATAGTTTTTAAAAGGGAACCGGCAATTAAATTTGGGTGTGAAAAGATGGAAGGAGAAAGAAGTGAGGATTAATGGTTTCCACCCCAAAATTTATGTATAAAAAAAAAAGGGTTGTGCCGATTGCATAATGCTCCCACCATGACTAGCTCTAGGTTACAACCTACTGTGCAGTCTTACCTTTATTTTCTTGAAGAGGTGTTTCTGAGGATCACATCTCTGATCTAGTTGATAATGAGTAGACACCCAATTTCATGTGTTTCATATTGAACATTTTTTATAAATATTCCTTTTAACTTTGATATCAAGCTGTTTGAAACTTTCTATTGGTTAGTATTACATCAATTTCACATTCTGCATGGTTCATTAATGGTCTAAGTAGATTCCCAGTTGCGGAGGGATGCCCTACAGATTCTTTGCCTATCATGCATGAGATTTACATACATCGTATAATGTAATGATTGTCGTTGACTGGAATAACTATGACTCAGATGAGGCAATGCATGTTGCATACTTGTGTGCACGATGTTTTTTAACATGTACTTTGCAGACGTGCATGAAGTGGCGTACCCAGCATTTTCACTTTGGGGAGAAAAATAATGAACATTCGATAGTTCGATAAAAAATGTTCCAAAAATTCACAAATTTTGATTGATACTGTTAGTATTATTTGACAGCCATTCATATGGTAAAGTAGAATTGTACATAAGATTGACCTATGGGATTTTTTTTAGACATAAAATAAATGAAAAAAGAAGTGTTCTCTGTGCTTCGTAATTTCTTTGTTTCTTCCTTTCCTTCTCTTTCTGTCTCTTGTTCTTTAGGCTTGAGAAGTTGAGGGTTTGGCTTGCTCAACTATGCTGTTGCTTCAAAGACTGATTTTGTGGATCCTTATGAGAACCTGATTTGATACAATCTTATCATTGGGCTATGCAGATTATTCACTCCCTAGTTGACAGAGTAATGGAGATAGTTGGCACTCCTTTTGTTACAGAAGGGGATAACTCTGGCTACTACATAAAGCGTGCTGATGTAAGAATTTTGTGCACTGCAATATAGATTTTCATAGTTTCAGGTTTATATTGACTGCCTTATATTTTTCTAAAGGGCCCTGAGTTTCTTTCGGGAAGGCAAGCCGACATCATTTATAAAGGGAAGCACATAGGCACCTTTGGCATTGTGCATCCAGAGGTAAGTCTTATTTCATTATGCTATGGAGTTCTTTAAGTCATTTTTCTTTTCAGCTATGTATTATTTAGTCGTTGTTATTAGGACTGTAGATGATGAGTTTATTTTAATTTGATGCTGTAAATAGCTATCAAGTACTATCCATCTATATATAAAAACATTTGAAATCAAACCTGAAATATGTGCGCAATTATAACTATGATGGCAATTGTTGGCTTGCTGCAAACCAACCAGATCATAATATAATTGGCTTAGAATGAATTGGGGTTATCTATAAAAATGTGATCACCTGTGTTTTAGGTGTAGTTACTGCAAGCTCTTGCAACTTTGTTAGCTTAGTGGTGTGTTGCTTAAAAACATGGGTAGATTAAGTAAGCTGTGTGACAGTGTAACAGTTTTGCCTGCTTGAATAAACACTCGATAACTATAGAATTGCACTAAATTTTGCTTCTCAGGGCTACTGATTGTTGACTTGTGGAGAATGAGGATTTTAAGGGCTAAAATGATTAGGAAACTAAATTAATTAAAATCCATATATTATTGGAAATAAAATTAAAGCCAATGGGAACATGCTAAAGAAGTTGCATGTTTTGTGCAATACGACAGGTACTATTCATGTGCCTATTATGTGTTTACGGAGTAATAATCAAAATTTTGATTGTTTGCTGTAAAATAACTACTCCGTATTACAAAAATGTTGGGTGCAAAGTAACATAACCTTGCAAATTTAACATTAGTATAAGTGATCGTCAAAATGTATACCGCTTCTATTAGCATTTTGATGCCTTTCCAATTGCTTAGTCAAATGTATTTCTGTAAAAAGACTCCAGTTTTTTCATGCGACTTATTTCTGTTAGTTTATATCGTAATGATTGACAGCATTTTTTTTCAATTTTAAAAATGTGGTTTCAGGTCTTGAATAACTTTGACATTCCAGATCCGTGTTCGTATGTGGAGATTCACATGGAAACATTCTTATGATGTCTGACGAATTGGTAATTGCATTTAGCCTTTTCATTTTATTGATTCTCAACGGTATACTTTCCATCCGGCAATTAATTATTGATGTAATATTTCTTTAACAAGTATCCGGTAAAACCATTAACTATTTGTGGGTTTTCTTTAACTATTGGGTTTATCAATTATATTAATATAGTTTTTTGTCTAACAACCTCGTGGTCTTATCGGATAAGACCGTCTTATATAAGTTTGTGTACTGTGAGAGTGTGCCTATACATGGGTTCCACGCCTAATAAGGTCATCTTCAATTTATGGTTAACAACCTTCATTTTTATTTTCTTGTTTTTTTAAAAAATGCAATCCTTTTCATTAATGAGTTATTAGTATTCGATAGCATATTAAAATGTTATTTTAAGTGGTATTACATTTTCTTGCTCTTATTTTGTAGTATGTTCTCTTCGTGGGATTGAATACGATTTGATTGCAATGGATGTATAAGATTAGAGTAGACTAGAGTCAATTGGAATGATTAGGTTGTGTTCTCTTCGTAAGATTAGTATGGATTGGATTGGATTAGGATGAATTATATCGGATTGATGAGATTAAAATGAATTGGTGGGATCAATAGATTGAAATGTATTAGATTGGATTAGGATGGATTGGATTGGATTGGATTGGATTGGATTGGATTGATGAGATTAGATGGATTGGTGTGATCAAGATGTGGATTGGATTGCAATAGATTAGAATCAATTTATTAAACCTTATTTGTACTAGTTAGGCCTTGTTAAACTTTTATATGAGGCTTATATACTCTATTATTATTTGGTGCTTGGATTACTAGGATAGAAAGAGAGTTACTCTAATGAAATAATGGGGTTACAGATACAAATAAATAGGGTTACTTTTATAATAGTCTAAAAATAAATGTTTAAGTTATAAGAACAAATGAGGTTACTTTTTGTATTTAATTTTTTTTTTAATTCATATGATGAATTAGAGTTTCTTTTATAGTCAATATAATGTTACCCTTGTGAGTAAAGAGGTTTACTTTTACGTGTGAACAATATATTATCTAATATATAAGAGTGGCAACATCATGTAGTTGGGCACACAACAAAACATATTAACCCGTTTAAAGAATGTTGCCAATGATGGGCGAAACTTACCAATTGGCTATATCCGTGGCAACATGCACTTTCGAAAATTTTATTAGTATTTTGCCCGGCGATGGCCGCACTGGGTACTATGCAATTGTAATGTTATCTAGATTAAATTAACTTCTTAATAGTACGTATCTTCAACTAACACAACAAATTGACATTGAAATTGATCGAACATAGAGTGGACAAATCACACTTATAGGTGCATAACTTGTACAAACATATTAGGTAATCAAACCCCTAGGTGAATATTAGGATGTACGTTTCTGTCGTATATTGTAAGGAGCTAAGGCAATTGTCATTTGTTAAGTCCTATACCAAGATACAACATACATGTGATTCTATGAATTTATGCTTACTAATGGCACATTTGTAACCCATTTGCTCATAATGAAACAACCTGATGTTTTCTTCACCAAATTAATCAAACATTATTTCTTCACTACTCCGAATAAGAAGTGACGATTATCAGCAATCAGTAATAATATTAAAAGTGGTAGCACTAAGCTAATAACCTGAAATTTAAATAATCAAATAGCATAATTAATCTTAGTAGTCTCTCGATTGTAAATTACTTGCTACATTAGGGTTTTCAGTACCATTTATAATGTAATTAATCTTGTTTAATTCATTTCGATATATACTTTAGGGAGTATAATAATATTAAAAAAGAAGGAGAAGAAGTGCATAAAATTACAATATACTAGACGGTTAAATTAAGATATTACCCTACCATTGGTTAATGCCTTTTTTTTTTTTTTAAGTGAAATTGTGTATGTATAATGACTGCATAAAATTACAATATCAAGCAACAATATACTAGGTTAAAACTTTGTATGTTGTGCGACACATGAGACAAATAACTAATTTAAATTTGACTGATCCAAGATGGACACAATCAATGCAAATCGCTCATGCAAATATTGCATATGATATATGACAAGATGAATATGCTAGAAAGTTAAGGTATGTAAGAGAATCAGGATTATAAGAGGATGACTGAAACTATCTGTTGATATAGTAATTTATCCAGAATTAGAAGATTTCAAATTTCATAAACTTATTTGAATAGCGATATTGTATCTAAATTATTTTGTATCAAAGATGTTAGTATAACATAATTTTTTTATGTAGCAAAAATGTTAGACAACACTTCAGAATGTATTGGTACTTGATAATTTTGGATTTTGCGAATGTGGCAAATTAGCCTCCCTATTTATATTAATCATGCAATTCAACTTCTTATGTTATAAATCTATAATTGAAGCAAATTAGCCCCGCAACTTTAACTCTTGTAAAATTAACTCCAATTTTTAATAACACGTATATTAAAAAAAATCCTTTAAAATAATAAAATAATTAGCTAAATACATTAATATTAAGTACAATACCTGTATAATTTTTTCTTTGCCTCTCCAGCTCTTCTCTAATCCTTTGTCTACTTCTTTTCTTTTTTTGTTCGTTTTTCTCTCTCTTCAACCAATTATGCATGTTGATGGTTTCAATGGCTCAAGCCCTCAAGGCGGGTGATTTTTACAGGAGTTGCAAATTTGCAAATTAAGTAATTCATTGCATTATATTTTTTTATACTTGTACAATATTTGTATAGGGATGTATTTTGAGTGTATTTGGAACATAATATTTTTCTAATATATATTCTACAAATAACATATGTGATTAATGTGATTATTCACTCCAAATTGATTGATTAGTGGTTAATCACACATTAGGTTAAAGTTAGGGGACTAATTTGCTTCAACCAGAACATGAGGGATTTAATTGCACACTTGGATTAATTTAGGGGTTCTTTTGCTACTTTAGGGATTTTGGATTGTAACTTTTTTTTTTATCACTGATGCAAAAATATTTAAATTTGTTATTTAATTGCAAGAGTTATTGATACTAAAAAAACTTAAATAATTTCAACAAAAATAAATAAACGAGAATAGATTAAAGAATGAGATTAGATGTGATTGGAATGGATGACAAATGATTGGATTGGATCAAAATAAATTGGGATTATTATTCTACGAAAAAGAACATACCCTTAGAATAGATGGATTAGATTAGATTGAATTGAAATTAAAATAGATTGAAGCGATGACGATAAATTGGAATGAACTAGGATAGATTGAAATTGATTAAAATTGGGTTGAATTGATTAGAATGAACTGATCGGATTCGATTGGATCGAGATTATGATCCTGCGAAACGAACACAACCTTTTTATAACTATTTCACTACCGGTCTTATTTGTTTATGAGTGTTTTGAATCTTTAAGGTCACTCAAACATTATTCTTCCGCTTCCATTATACGAGTATATTTATTACGTGTTACAAGTGACCTAAGTAAGGGTATATTCTTTTCACCTAATTATAATCTCAATCCAATCCATTGCTATTAAAACCAATTTATTTTAATCCCTTCATCTATTCTCATTCAATCCATTCGTGGATGCACATAACCAATTTAGAAATTGTTTAATGGGGAAAATAATTTGTGATGCACTAGTGTAGTTGTGTGTTGCACCCTCTAGGAGTAATAAAGTACTAATAATTATAATTTGGATGACAAAATGTTTTAATTGCAATTAGCAACTAAAGTTGTTACAGTGTTTGTTGCGATTAGCCCTACAATTTATCATAGTATGACATTTGGGATCAGGCTAATCTGCTACCAACCTCTTTCCCTATAAAATCTCCTGGTTTCTTTCTAATTTCTCAACAATCACTTCTCTTGTTGGCATAATCTCCTTTTTTCTAGACAATTAATCCTAAAAAACTAATTTATAACATTAAAATATTAGGTTATTTTTAGTTACTTATAAATAGCCAACACCCCATGTTTACATCTAATCAAGGCAAAAACAAGAAAATTATTATTGATTTTTTATATAGAACACTAACATTTTACTATCTCTATCTTAAAATTTGCTAGTGTATTTACATTTTGTCTAAAAATGAGTGCTAAATTATTCCAACAAGAACAACACCACTACCACCACGACCATCTACAAATGGTGCCAGTCAAGCAAGAGGTTTCAACGTTTATGACCACTTATAACAATGATGCATCCCCAATGATGACTCCTTCATCGTTGAAAACTCACAAGGACTCCCGCATTATAAAGAAGTCGACACCCCTCGGGGTTTCTTCCTCATCCGGATCCATCCCTACTCGTGTAGCCTCCCCTATAGGGTGCACTAGCAAGCCACAACACCAACCACAACGAGGTCCTGTGATCATATACACCCATTCCCCAAAAGTCATTCACACAAATCCTAAAGATTTCATGGCATTAGTCCAGAAACTCACGGGCATGTCTAGCTCCGAGGGAGCAACAGGCCACAAAGATCAACATACTAAGGACGAACAACAACAACAACAACAACAATTGGTTACTGTTGCGGCTACAAACACATCAGGACACACCAACAGCAACAGCAACACCAATATCAGCAATGATGATAATGAATCAACATCAGTTATTACAGATGAGAATTGCAGCACCAGTAACACGAGTGATGTGGCATGTGAACTGAATTTTGGCATAGGGGCACCCTTGTTTGATCCACCAGCACCTATTCCTCAAGGGTGTTCTGTGCCCAACTTTCCCTTTTACGTGCCAAGTTCTTCCGATCTCTTATATTGTACCAGTGATCCTTACGTCTATGATCATATGCATTCCGGTTATAATCCTTGTAATTAAAGCACTTCATTCTAGTTAGATAGACATAGGTTTTGTCCAAATAGTTTTCGGATGTTCTTTGACAGGCAGTTTTAATTTGTTTTCCTTTGGGTTTCGGCCTTTCAGATTTGAATTTGCATCTGAACCATAGACTAATTTGCCTGTCAATAAAATTTTTGTTTGTTTAGGGGTTCAAAACTCACACATTAAAAATTTGTTCCTCAGATCACTTTGAAGTTATCTGTGGTTTCGACAGTAAAGAAGTTACAAAACTTTCGAATTACTACAGCTTAGGGAGAATGATTTCGAATTTTCGACAAATTGTGCAGTTTAGTGAGAATGTTTTATTGACATAAATGATGTCACTGAGTCATGAAAGATGTATGAAAGAATAAAAGATGTAGCAAATGAGGAAATTGTACACCCAAAAACTTTCAGATAATCTTCAATTACTAACAAAAATATATTTTCTATTTTAGTTTGCCTGCTTGTGAGCAGACAGTCAGCTTGGAACACCAGCCTGTACTTACTCTTTCTCATGTCCATGAATAGTTTTTTATTTTTTTTATTTTTTTTTTCCAAATTTCAGATTTCATATTTTAATAGAATTTCTGTTCTTCAAGCTGTCACAAACACAACAGCGTCCCAAGCACGACGACGTGCTGATATTTGAACTCACGTTCAGTCATATAATAACAAATTAACAATTAACTTACAAAACCAAACCAATAAAACAGCCGATCAAACAAACCATATAGTCGACAACTACTTGCCAACCAAGCCGATTATTTGTCGTATCGCCGTATCAATACAATAACAATACTTTTAGTTTCACGTTTTGTTAAGATCAAGGTGGCAACCTCCTCCAATTATACTCCGAAATAGACAAGATTATGAATTTATGATACAAACAGGTGAAGAGCAAAAGAGACAAACAGACACTAACATTAATTTGACCATACCATACAGATTATATACTTGTATATAGTTATATATACATATATATATATATATAATCAAATCAATAAACAAACACCATGTATTCTAAACTTTGAAGGTTTCTAGACTAATGCACCAGAAATAATCTTACAGTTGAACTGAAATTTATAAAAGTGATTCAGTAAATAAACCTTAACAAATATTTTTTACCCATTTCTTTTTTTCTGATATAAGACATATAAATATAAAGAGAAATCCTAAATACATTTTAAGATTAAAAATTACACTAAAAAAAAAAAAAAGTGAAAAATTAAGAAACAATGGTGAAAGAACATTTGTTGAGCTACTATAAGTCTATAACCCAGAAGCAAAAAACCCTGTCTGAAACCCTGGGTTCATACCTTCTGACAAACAACATCAGAAACACAGCAATTTGTAGCAGATATTAGACCATTATATTTGGACCAACAAAATCTCCAAATCTAATACCACAATTTTTTTTTTTTTTTTTTTACACAAAAGTGTCTTGAATTTGTTGTTGATCAACATCAGTGAATACAAGAAGAACAACTATTCTTTTGTTATTACCCATATATGCAACATCAAATTTTCTATCATTTCTTGCATACCCCATTAACTCAAATTAGAAAACAAAAACTCCAATCCAACACCCAAATGTATTCCGTCATTCAATCAATCCAATCCAATCCAATGTGTATGAACATCATTCAGAAGCACCACCGCGGTTCAAAGAATCAAGCCCTTCAGTACGGCTTCTAACAATCCGATGAAACACCTCCCTAACCTGCCTCTCAAGGGGGTACAACCCTTCCTTCAATGTCTCAAACAGCTTCTTAAGCTCCTCGACTCGTTCCCTAACCTCTACCTCCTTCTCTTCAGACAAGGGAAACTGCAATGAATCAAGCAATTCATTCATTTGTCGAGTCCACTTCTCGGTCTGAAAAATCTCCCTCAATAACCCACAAGCATTCTTCCTATCCTTCTTCTTACTCTCCTCCAATATCCTCTCATGAATCGACAACACCGGTGGCGCCCAAATGTACTGCCTAGGGACCGAGAAATGAGTCTGCAAACCACGGTCTTGACAAGGAATAGCAGCCACAAGCGCCCACATTACAAGCAATAATACCGAACTCATTGTATAAACAGCAACAGCTAAACCATTAGTTGCCATAACCTCATTCGCCCTCGGTGCACTTAAATTACTCCCCATAGCCTGAATTTGCTTAGAAGCCGACCACGACCTCGAAACACTCCAAGACAGTGAACGGAAATGTCCTAAACTCCTCTGATCCTTCCCACTGCCACTATTACTATTATTATTCCTTCCAAACGACCTGTTCCGGTGCGACAACGCAGCATTCGATTCTTTCTCATCAAGCATTCCAATTAACAAATCAATCAAAGCTTTCTTCGCTCGCCGCACTTGCCCTTCTCCAAGACTCTTGTTACTATTCCCTAATCCACACAACACAATCTCCAACAACTTCTCCCATTGCCTCACTTGCTCTATCCCATCTCGAATAGCATTACAAACATCAAGTGCCTTGACACTTCTTTCATAATACTCACTGATCAAACGGTCCATTGGAGCTCTATTTAGGTAGTTTTTATTATTAAACAATACAATACGAAACTCCTCTTGGCAGCAAATAAAAACATCTAACAGATTTTTAATCCACGATAGCGAAAGCAGCTCATCGTTTGGTACCGATGAAAGCTCATTGAATTGCTCGGAAACTTGTTTTTGAAAAGTTTCAAGCTCCATTTCTTGGGTTGTTGGATCGTGTGAACTATCCATTGTTGGGTGGTGTTGAGGTTGGTCCCTTCTTATGCTTAGAATCGAACGGCCGAAATTTGTCAATGGACTTGATGAACCTTGGTAATCTGTTGCGGGCATTTCAAATAAGAATACCCACTAATTAAAATGAAATTGAAATTATTAATTGAAACTCAATTTTTTCTGGGGTTTCGGGATTATGACCTGGAATTTGACAAAATTGAAAAAAAAAATTGAATTTTTAACTTGATTTTTATTTTTTTCTGGGTAATTGATGGGAGAAATGATGAAATTGAGAAACAAAAAATTTAATCTTTGAACTCAATTTTTTATGGGTTTTCGAAATTATGACATGGGTAATTGCTAGAATCTGATAAAAATGATGAAATTGGACAAATTGAAGATACAAAAAACGGAAAAATCTGAGATTAAGCAAAAATTAAAGACACCCAAAAACAAAAAATTGAAATAAACGAAAAATTAAAGGTTCCCAGAAAATAAAAATTTAAGGATTAAAAGTGAGAAGATCAAAGAAATTTGTTGTTTGGATTGAAAAAATTAAGAGAGAGAAAAAAAGGGAAAATGAAAATGTAGAGAACCCTAAAGACAAGGAGAAGGAGGAGTTATTATATGAGAGGGGGAAGGTGAAGCACCGCGTTTTATGGGGTAATTGAGAAAGATTTGTGTGTTTTTGGTAAGAATAATTAAAAAAAGGGGTTTATTTAAGAAGTGATTTTTACTTAGAGAGTGAAATGTTTGTATTAAGGAAAGAATAGTGGGGTTATTTGAGAAAAAACTTGACGAAAAACGAGAAATGGTCAGGTGAGGTGGGAATAGGGGGGAGTATTGGGTTTTTTGACACGGTACTTTACACGCCTCTTACACGGTATAGTTGAAGCGAACGAGTAAACAAGATTGATTTTGGGATGACATAAATATTTTTGGGCTTTTGGTTTTTGGGTGTTAATTAGTCTATTTTTATTTCCTCTACCCTTTTCTTTAAATGGTGTATACGGTATACTATCGTATAATAATATATTAAAAGGCGTTTCGGATAACGTTGATGTGCCACGCAACATGATGTAGCCATTAAGAATTGAACTCGTGACCTTTCAAATGAAATGTAAATACAAAACCATCAATCCACTTTGTGTTTGTTGAATTATTGTTCACAATAAAAATATAATAAAGTGTTATAGCTACATGAGTACATGTAACTAAAAGTACATGTGCAAGTATGTAAATCTCTAACAGGCATGATAAAAGACTATTGCTGACACAAGTGAAGATAATATCGTCTGAAAAAAAAGTGAATGTTTTTTTAACGACAAACTTATATTATCATTGAAACATAATCTTTATCAATTTTGCATAAGCTAATTAATTACAAAAGGAAACATCAATTATAAAAATTTATGAATAATAACATATTACCTCCCTCTTTTATTACTTGCTACATTTACTTTTTCACATTTCTCAATTAAGAACTTTAAAAATTATTATCTTGATTTATATATCTCAATAAGTTATAAAAAGTATATATTTGAAAAATTTACATCGAAATGAATCAAACAAGATCTCATATACCTATATTTTTAGTATTTGGTATTTTGAGATCGATCCGAGGCATCGCCCGGGCTAAATTACTAGTTATGTTTGGAAAACCCAAAACTTTTATACTCCCTCCATTTTTTTTACTTAGGGCCTGTTTACTTCAACAGAAAACAACTGAACTGAATTGAATGAAGCTGAACTGAACTAAATTGAACATAAAGTTTTTTTTTTTATGAAGGATTAATGAATAGCAAAATAAGAGAAGAGCTGAACTGAACGGATTTTAAATTGAAGTAAACAGGCCCTAGTACATTCCGTTAGATGGAAGTTTCTATTTATTTACTACATTAATACTTTGGGTATGTGGATCCTACATGAGAATTGTTATTTTATCACCATTTTGTATTTTTTCCCCTTTTAATCCTACTTACCCTACTAAAATCTCCCAACTATCTATTTTTATATTATTTAAACATGTGGTACTACAATGAAAATGACATACGTAAAAATTTGGTCCAACTTGCTATGTAGCAAATAAAAAACAACGGAGGTAGTGTAAATATTTATTACTACATTTGTTCCCATTTGTTTGATATATCTTGACTAACAAATATATCAATGTATTTGTTTGACCTTAAATATTTTTTGTTGTTGTGCATTTGTAAAAATTATAATATTTGGATATTAATAACTTACTCATTGAGACGAATCAAACAAGATCCATATGGCTATATTATGTTTTGCATATTGACAGTAATTTAAAAGATTCTTTCATATTACGAATAGCGTCAATATTACAAACGTATTAAACATTTAAGAACAGAGGGAGTATAATCCTCTGTTCCTTTTTATTTGATACATCTTGACTAACAAACATGTCAATGCACTTATTTGACTTTAAATATCTTTTGTTGTATATATGTAAAAATTATAATAATTGAATATTAATAACATATTTATTAAGACGAATTAAACAAGACCTTATATGACTATATTATATTTTATAATAAAAGTAATTTAAAAGATTCACCCATCTTATAAATAGTGTCAAGATTCCAAACGTAACAAACAAAAAGGAACAAGGGAGTAGTTATTTAACTACTATTTCCGTTTCACAATGTTTGTTATCTATTCCGTTTATAGTGTTTTCTTTTGTTTGTTACTTTTAGGGAGTGTTTTTTTTAAAGACACGGTAGTTTACACGCCTCTTACACGGTATAGTTGAAGAGAACGAGTAAACAAGATTGATTTCGGGATGACATAAATATTGTTGGGGCTTTTGGTTTTTGGGTGTTCATTAGTAGAGGTGTCAGTTTGGGTTGGAACTTGATGGGTTAATTGAATTGTACTTGATTGGAACTGAAATAAACTGAAGTGAAAGTGACATGTAGTTTGATAATGACTTGAACTGAAAGTAACCTAAATTGTTTTTGATTGGTAAGTCAATAAATTGAACTAGATTGAACCTGAACTGAAAAGGACTCAAAGTGAAATTGACATGTACAATGTTGGAGTTAGTATTGATGAAGTTGAAGAGAACTCCACAAAATGCTTCCAAAGAAAATAGTAGAATAGTGCAAAACAATACAATCCTACATTGAAAGAATATAAGAGCTAATTCTATTTAATCTCATATAAAATGATCCTTTGTCCCACATAGAAAAATAAGAGAAATGACCTCGAATTCATTTCTTTAAATCCCAAAAACCTCTACTTTAAGAAAGACACACACAACTAAAATTTCTCTTCAAAATCTAAACACATAAAACCTTCTTTGGGCATTGTTCAACTTTGCTCTCAATATGTTCCATTATAGTACACCTTTGGAACAAAGGTTTTGTATTTCTGGGGGTCGATTGTCATGAGTCCGTGTGTACGAGTACGAGGCAAATTCAACTTTAGGGCAGTGATCTTTTGTCACGCCTCAACCACTCCTTCGAGATAAGTTTAAGGCTCTTACCTTTTTTGTTTACTACTAGTCATAATTACTACATTATAAAGTCGAATTTTTATTTTATTAATTATGGCTAGTTAGTAGTTTTGAGTATGTTGAAATAATTTTTTAGTTATTGTTGGTAATGGTTTATTTCGTATGTTATATGATATGTATATTTTTGTTGAGATTTGCCATTATTATTTTTATTTAATAAAGGTGACATAATTTATGCGTAAAGGAGTTGTGATATTTTTGAGAATATGTCTTGCTTGAAGAGTGAGTGGTACTCACATATGGCATGATTTGGTGCTACTTGACTTGTTTGGAGGTAAAATTAGCTTGATTTCTTTGGTAGAGTTTTGACAATAAATTTAAAAGGTTTATGAGTTGTTTGGAAGGAAAATTTTCTCTATTATTTGGTTTTATTTGAAACTGTTAAGATATGCAAATATCTTATATAATGTTTAGTCAACCATGTTACCATGTGTATAGTTTTCCAATAATAAGTAGATATGTGATATAATAGTATGCAACTACTCTAAGTTAATTAAGTATAGTCAGAGGCATTATTTGGTTTCCTAACTTTATGCCCTTAATGAAAGCGTACTGTTAGGCTAGTATTATTGTATATATACGATGTTTCTTAATGGAAAAGAGCAAGGAATTGCATTCTTATACAAACCTTATTTGAGTAATAATAGAGAGGTTATGTTAGTGGCTGAGACTAAAAAGTACTATATAAGTTATTTTGGTTCACTTTGATAAGTCCAATAAGGAAGGGGATTTATGAGACCTTTCTCATCATGTATCCTTATTGAAATGTTTCACATATAATGGGGCTAAATGTGTTCTTTAATTTGTCATATTAATGGATATATCTAATATTCAAAGGTGGTCCAATAAGAATGACTTGTTGAATTTTGGCACTTAATTTGCGAGGTTGAACATGTTTTTTTAAAGAATCTTTCTCAATGTGGGGGTGCTAATGAGAAACATTGATCAGTTATGTACTTATATGAAATAACTTATGTAAACTTACTTAAACTAGTGATTTATTGAATTTCAGTATTTTGAAACATACTAGAAGATTCACCTGTGTGTGTGTGAATGTTTGGCTACCTTCTATGAGAAAATTGAATATTCTCTTTAGAGATCTCATGAGAACCCAAGGTTGGGCGCATTGCCATATATATTAAAAGCGCTAACTTCAATCTTTGAGTTCACACAATATTTAGAGTTAAGATATATGTTATGGGGGTCTCAACTTATATCTAGAGTTCCAGATTTATTCACTCTTAAATTGTAAGTTGTTGACTCATTTCACTACACGTTTGTTTCAAATATTTATACGAATCTTAATAAGTGTCTTGTCTCTTTTTTTGCTTGTTTGCTCGAGTTACCATATATCCTTTCAAAGCTATTTGTGAGGGAAATGTTGGAATAATGACTTTAAAAGCCTTATCATTTGATATTTGATGGACATCTCTTGGATTTCTTTTCGTAGATTCTCTCCTTATGTAGTGGAACTCTATTTCATCAAGTAACAACTCTTCCTTTATGAGCTTCTAATGGTTCCTCTACAATGAATTTCAATACTAACTTAATTGATAAGATTTAATACTTGTAATGTTCTTTGGTACTGGAAAGTATGAGACCAATGATGTCATACAAAAATTGGCTATGTTAGTTGGGGACCATGAAAGGGAGAGTAAATATAGAGAGGTACATAACTCTAACGAGATCATAAAGTTTCCAAACTTGAGCAAAGTAGTGTGACCCAATACCTCACTCTAAAGTACATGAGTGTAGGAAATTGATGTTAACTTTAAATGACGAAATAATGCAACCATAGCATTTTATACCTTGGATGAGCCGATTTTCTCTTTCAAAAGTTGAGAAATCATTAGGTATTCTAATTTTGGTTGGAGGCCATTACTAATAAAGCGGAATCCAACATGAGTGTTAACATTTGACTTTTAATTGATTGGTTTACCTAAGGGCTCTAATTAAGCCTTTGAGTATTAGGTGGGAGTATACAAAGAAACTAAAACGTGATGTGTAAATAGAGCTATAAAAAAACATAATTGAGTGGTTTTGAAGAACCACTAAAAGAAAGGTTAAAGCTTATTTGACACATACTCCCAATTTCTTAAGGTTACTACCACTGGGATATTGAGGCTCTTGCATTTATCTGTTTTATTATATGAATGTAGAAACTGCACCTTGCATTTAAATAGGATAACTTGATGGAAGAGATATGCTTGAGGTATTTTGAGTATTGTGTGTTACTTGTAATACTAAATAAGGGCATATTATTTAGAACAATGTATGGTCTAAAACAAATATTAATGTTATTTTACAAAGTTTTTTCATTTTTCCTAATAGTTTTACGGTGAATGATACGGTTTTTACGAATTTGATCTGGTTTGTTGGGTTGTTGTATGTCTACATATGAATGAAATTCTTATATTTTGGACCAAAACAAGCATAGACAATATTTGTAAGGTGTTCAAATTCTATTTCCTTGCCTTGTGATATGTGGAGGATTTAAAAGAGTTTGATGTGTGTTTTGGCATTAAACTTTGCTGGTCTTTATATGGGCTGTCCTCTTGTGTGTAGTTGAGGGAAAACCCATATAATCTTACCCATATTCGTTTAAAAAGAGAGAAAATAGCATATCACAAAAAGAATGGGTTAAACTCTTTGTACTTGTAGTGTTTTGATGAAATAAGTGTGGGCTTACATAGCATATATTGTAAGTATACTGAGTTAATTAAATTTGACAATCCTAATCACAAGCAATTGAGTGCTTTGATTAGATTTTTGAATTTTTTAACAATTTGTATAACTAAAACAAATTGTGTTTTGAAGGGTTTTGAAAAGTCAATTGCGGTTCTACATAATGACATTATTCAGTCTAATATGTATTATTGTGTATATCTTAGCAAGTGGCTATTTTATAAAATTCACCAAAACAATTATATTTTGCTGAATTAACAATGGAATATGAGTTTACATTTTTGAGCTTGCAGGACAATAAGCTTATATAGTAGCTACGAGGTCCACTCACAGATATTTCATTGTGGGGGAGAAGTTTTCTCCATCATCATATATGCATTGCATCTCACAAGTTGCAAAGAGAGCTGCAAATGATCAATAGAGGAGACATATAATGATGTGTCATGGAATAATGAGAAATTTGATATATTGTGGTATCACTCGAGTATAAAATTTAAAATTTAAAATTGAGACGGATATTGCAGGTCTTCTCACCAAAGGTCTTTGTAAGAATATGGTGCTGGAGTCAGCATAAGGAATGGGTTTAAAGCCTATAAATGAGTAATTTGTGATGGATACCCAACTTAGAATTACCTAAGTTCAAAAGGGTCAAACGAAATCATAAATTATCTCGAGTTGTGTACTACTACCATTCCTAGATAATAAAAGTGATATGGTACACTTGATAATATGCGGATGGATGAGCATTATTAGCTCTTAATAAGTTTATAGCCCTGTGTGGTGGTTTGTGATGAGTACAAACGTGATGAACTTACCTATGTGAATGTGGGGAATTTGTCCTACCCCTATGAGGTCCTTGAGGCTTGGGATCTCTACAGCGTTCATGAAAAACCAGGCAATGTGAGGGACATTATTATGGCATTGTGATGCGGGAACTCAATGGATTTTGAGATAAAGTTAAGTGTGCAAGTATGTTCATACAAACTCCACTTTAAGTTCAGGAATTTCCATCTAATGTGGCTGTAGAATATATTTGTAAACACTTGGTATCAATTAGTCCAAAAGACATTGATATTTCAAGACTTATATCTCCAATGCCCTATGAAAACTATATTTCTAAGCCTTTTCATTCTTTTGAATCATGTGGGGGAACGTTGGAGTTAGTATTGTTGAAGTTGAAAAGAACTCCACAAAATGCTTCATAAGAAAATAATAGAATAGTGCAAAACAATACAATCCCACATTGAAAGAATATAAGAACTAATTCTATTTGTTCTCATATAAAATGATCCTTTGTCCCACATGAAAAAATAAGTGAAATGACCTCGAATTCATTTCTTTAAATCCCAAAGGCCTCTACTTCAAGAAAGACACACACAACTAAAATTTCTCTTCAAAATCTAAACACATAAAACCTTCTTTGGGCATTGTTCGATTTTGTTCTCAATTTGTTCCATTGTAGTACACATTTGGAACAAAGGTTGTGTAACCCTCGGGGTCGATTGCCATGAGTCCGTGTGTACGAGTACGGGGCAAATTCGACTTTAGGGAAGTGATATTTTGTCACGCTACTACCACTCCTTCGAGATAAGTTTAAGGCTCTTACCTTTTTTGTTTATTACTAGTCATAATTCCTACATACAAAACCTGAAAACACGTTGTAACAAGCTGAACTGAATTGAATATGAAGCAACCTGTTTGAACAATTGACCTGACCTAATCCAAACCGAATTGAGAGTAAACTGAAATGATCCATTCGTTTTTTTTCATAAAAAATAAAATAATATTTTATCTTAATTTAATTGGAAATTTGATCACATTTTTTTTTAAAAATTGATTAATACCACACATTGTATATTTGTACATTGAAATCTTTAAGGTAAAAGCTTTCGACTTATGATAATAATTGATATTGTATATTGAGCAAAAATTATATCAATGATTGTACATTAAAACGCAAGGCGAAGAATTGCAAGCCGCCACATGGCGCCGCCTTAGCTTGGACATCAATTTTCAATGGTAAAAAATGTGTTTAATGATAATCAAACTTATGACCTTTGACATGTGAGACACATTATTTACCAATTAAGCTATATGCCATTATTGTCAATACTTCTACAACAAAACTATTATAGCATGTATATCATAAAAAGTAATATCTCACTAAAATTAATAATTCCTTTTCTACGTTGATAAATAAAACATGTAAAAAATGGATAATAATGAATATATTTTTTATGATAATTAAATGTTCATTTTATCTCTTTGTCAATATCACAATTGATCTTTTATTTGGACCCATTAAATTTCTTTTGAAATCATGTGTTCAAAAGTTCAAATGTAAAATCTATATTTTATTTCTTTATCAATAAACATATTAAACTCACATTATATTCGCAATTATTTGAAACTTTTATATCGCAATTATCAAATATTTCATGGTTATATATTATAAATATCTTATAATAATACTCCTATTTGTTCACTCAACATTTCAGTTTGTTACAAAATTAAATTAAATTAATATATAATTACAATATTTTATATTTTGATGAAAAAGGCAAAACAAATTAAAGAAATCTTAAAATGAAATTTTAACAAATGATTCGAGGTAACGTCCGGGAACCAAAGCCAGTTTATCTTTAAAATTGGATGATTATGTCTAAATCAATTTATCACCAAAGAAGTTAATATGTGTTTACAAAGAAGTTAAATCAATTATAAAAGAATAACTTTGACCAATTCCAAAATTATCACCAATTTTAAAGACATATAATTGTAACCAATTTTGTCACCAATTTACTCTTGATTATTATCACTAATTTTATACAATTTAACTTTATAAACATGTAATTTACTCCTGATTTTGTTAATTTTTTCGATAATTGTAGGTTTATCTTTAGTTAACATATGTAGCATTCTAATATATGAACATGTTTTGTTTAGACATAAAATAAGAACAAGCCGAGCTTTATGAAGTATAAATCTATTGCAACGATAATCATTTAGGAAATCAGTAACTTTAAAGTTCAATTTACATTGACTAACTAATTAAACAAATGACTAATTTATAAATAATTGTTTTAAATGAATTATAATGATAATATAATCAATTATATAATTTATATTTGTTTAAAAGATACAGTTAATCTACAAATCTTTATTTAAACAATTATCAAATATGTAAATCGTGCATCGCACGGGGACTATACTAGTAGTATGCTAAAAGGAAGGAAACTACTTCCTAGAATATATGCACAATCTAATATTATGCATAACAACTACGTTGAATAAGTAGATAAATTGAGTTGTTGACTAAGATAGGCTTGACTATAAGTCAATGCTTATCAGTCAAGGCCATGACAAGGAGCGATATTTCAAGCTTGTGGGTTAGCTTGATTGGTTGCCTGGTGGTGGGTGTTGTTGTTCCCAGGTAGTAGGTCATGTCGTGGGTCTTTTAGAGGGGATAGTGATGGTCATGCTACTACCTCTGGTGGCCATGGGTTTGCACCAAGTGTGGGCAGCAACTCTCGATAGAGTACTAATGCAAGTGTTAGTGAGATGGATTGTCAAAGTGCACCAACATTAATTGATAAGTACTGGCCACAATTATTAAGTGCTATTAAGGGTGGCAAATCATTTACTACTTCACTATTTGATCAGTTTTCTCACAGTATATGTATGATTCAACCGAGTGGATAATTGATATAGGGGCATCAAATCACCTGTTGGGTGACTTAACATTATTTTTGCTTTGTGTGTTATTTCATTGGCCAATGGTTTGTCTACTGGAAAGAGTACTAAGACTATACAGGAAAGAAAAATAAAATTAAATGACGATTTAATATTAGATCATGTTTAATTTGTTCCTAAATTAACTTGTAAGTTGTTGTTATTAGTGTCTTACCTATTAGAAACGCAAAAATTAACTTTTTTTCTTACTAACAGGCCATGTACCTACTCAAGATCGTACTTTGGAGAACCTGATTGGAGCTGGGGTGTAATATAATAGGGTCAATCTCTTCTGGTCGGTTCGCACTAGCAGTATTCAAACAAATTATATGGTCTTTGCGATGCAAAGATGTTATGGCATAAGCATTTAGGTCGTCCTTCAATGAAAGTATTTTCTTCCTTACCTGGAGTTGCCCATGGTACTATGAGCAAAAAGTGTGGCATATTTGATTGTCGTATTTGATTTATGGGTAAACAACCCTAAAATTCTTTTCCTTCAAGTATTGTGAGAGTGCGATTTTCTGTTTGTACCTATGTGGGCGAGGATAGTTGATAAGTTAATATTTGATGCATATTTTACCCCTGATCCCGATTGATTTTTAGTTCTAATGTGGTTCTTTTGAGCCATTTCTACTAAATTTTGCTATTTCGAGTGATTGTTGTGTTTTTTATAAGATTTTACAGGAATCGATGATTTATCGTTGTTTTCCGAGCCTTTTGAAGCATTTTAAGAGTTAGTGAAGAGTTTAAAGTCACTTGGGAATCTTTACTAAGGATTAGGAGTATTAAAGAAGCAATTAATGAAGTAATTAAGAGAAAACGAGCAAAGAAATCAAGAAACAAAGCACGCAGGCCACCCGCCCAGGTTGAAGCAGCGCGCCCGGGTGAGGGTTGATCGCCCGGACCCCTATGGGCAGGCTGCTCCGAGGAGGATTTTCACGCGGTTTATTTCGTTTTGGGCCTTAGTATTTAAATCTTTTGTATTCTAAACCTAAGTAAGAATTTTCATATCTCAAATTCTAGTTTTTAGCCCTAGTTTTCACTCTAAGTTGTGAAGGATACTAATCATTCAATTCAATTCAATCGAGGTTTTATTCCAATTCCTTTTCAATTATTTATTTAATTATGTTTCTAGTTTATGTTTTCAATTCTTAATTTAGTTTTAGTTTATGTTCTTGGTTTTTGTGCCCTAGTTTCATGTTTAGATATAGTTTGTTAATTATTGTTAATTTGTTAGTTTTAATTATGTTTATAGCTTTATTTTCGTTGTTGATTTAGTTTCTTTAAATTCTATCATGTGTGAGTAGTTTCCTTTCTAGGACTAGGGGATCTATGGATCGTTCTTGATGTTTTGTTCATATTTGTTTATTTGATTGTTGATGTTCTTGAATTCTTGTTGTCAATTATTATTGCTTTTAGTTAAATACTGGCCAAGTTTAATTGTTAGTCTGATATTGTCGAAATCAATACCGAGAGGTAAGATTACCACAATTAGATTATAGGGACAATAGGCAAAACGATTCTAAGTGAGCGAGAGTTATTAGAGGAGTTTTGAAGGAGACTAGATTCGAGAGAATTAGTGGACCTTAGTTCAGGAAGTCAATAATCGGTTAATTAATTGTGCTGCAATTCATTGGTTGATCCGTGGTGAACCGACGTCTTAAGATTAGTTATAGAGTTATTTCCTTGGTTGATTTCATTTTTAGTAGTAGTCAACTTTTTAGTCAAAACCCAAAATTCAAAGGCCCCTTACGGCAGATTAACTTTTTAGAATTAGTAGAATTGTTTACTTCCCTGTGGATACGATCCTTACTTCCCTGTCTACATAGTTAGAGTAGTAGGTTATTTTTGATAGTTATACAACTGTCCCTACCAATAGTTTTGAAATTTGTACCCGCCATGGATCATGGGTAAGTGTTCGATATGAGAATTTTAACTAGAGGTGGAGGTGGAGGGGTTACCCACACTCGGTATGTCGTCCCATTGTCATCCCATTTTACAACTAGTGTTTTTAATTTGTATGATACTACATACTATACAATTTTATATTATTATAATGATGCAAGGTTGTGGACTGGTGGCCTTATTTAGGGATGTCAATTTAGGATTTTGGGCTAACGATATAGGTTAGGGTTGATCCCCTTTTACAACTAGTGTTTCTAATTTGTATGATACTACATACTATACAATTTTATATTATTATAATGATGCAAGGTTGTAGACTGGTGGTCTTATTTAAGGATGTCAATTTGGGATTTTGGGCTAACGTTATAGGTTAGGGTTGTTCAAATCTTTTTTGGGTCACTTCAGTTTAAGTTACATTCGATCGTAAAGCATAAAAACTCAATTAAATTTAGTCCTGGTCATTTCAAGAACATGTTAGAACAATTTGTTTTTGGGAACAATTGAATTAAGGCTCAAATTTTTCTAAGCGTGTCAAAGTCATTTTAGTCCAACACAATTAAAGTTAAACAAAATTGTCGATATGTCGAATTTTTTTTGGTTAGATTCAAGGGGTTCTCAGACTGAAAGGTGAATTTAATGAATTGACTTTTTAGGTAGTTTCATATCATATCAATTAACAAGCACATGGTGTTATAATGCTAAAAGTAGATTGTTGCCCAGGTGTTGCCCCGGGTATTACATAAGTATACATTGTATGGAAAATAGCATGCTACAAAGCTACAATGAAAGTATATTAGAATATGCCTTGAATCAATTTTAGCCCCGCACTTCATAATCCAATCACGTTGGTCATATTTAAGTAACAATTATATGTTTTGGGCCTATTTTTGGGTTTCTTATATTATGGTCTCATCCACATATTACATACATAAAATGGACTAAATTATAAAGGGGTTGCTATCAAATAAAGATTTGAAGCAAATGAAAGGATTTCAATGCAATAGTTATAAAACGTAAGAAGGAGGTGATTACAATTTACAAGATTAGCATGTTTCGTGATAATTTGCAACAGAAATCAATAAGGAAGTGTAAAATTGGAAGAGGTCTACCATTGAAGGAGAGCAATTATATCTTCCTCATTTTTGTTAAGGAGAAGGAACAATTGGACACAATTTTATTTCATTGTTTATAACGCCTAATTATATTGAGTTTTACGAATATTTATTACCACACACAATTCAATAATTTATGGGTAGCTTAGCAGTAAAGGTTGTTGTTGACAACAAAATGAACTCAAGCTCGATTAAACTCAACATCATTTTTAAGTGAGGTAATGCATATTTGCGCAAGGCCAAATAAGACCACAATCAGCGCCAACATGGAACCAACAAATGGCGGGTTGTCAATAGACGTCTTGTGTTTTTATATATAGTAGTTGATTTGAGAAAAAACCTATGTTATAAATATATTAAAAACAAATTATAACGATTTTTTCAAGGAAAACTCATTTTTGGCTTATTGTTAATAATTTAGTTTATGTTGGATCAAAATTTATAATGGGTGATTAAAGTTTAGTTCGATTCACTTGAGGTCATTAATTTTCAAGTTAATTTAGCTCATGTCAATTTCATTTTCGATCATTTTTCACTTTTATTCCATGATTTGTCGGTCAATAACAATCCATACCTTTTTTTACTTAAAGTGATTTTCAAGTTACAAGGCGCTTTCTGTTCATATTATATAAGTTCGAATTAGCCAATTACAGACAATTTAATTTAACCCATTATCTGGTTCCAAACCTTTTTTTTTTCTTTATTTGTGTGTGTGTGTGTGTGTGTGTGTGTGTGTGAAGGAGAGTGTATAAACTCAAAACAAAGACAAAAAATACAGGCAAAGCGAAAGACAGAGAAAAGAAAGAGAAACTAAATAATGCTACTCCATCACCGAAATAGTGAGGAATCACAACTGCCCCTAAATCCTCCAATAAACATCCTTAAAATCTCTTGGATCACCTCTAAGACCTCGACCTTTTGAACCGAGGAGATTCCATAGTTAGCGAGCCAACAAGGGGAGTTGGTTTGCATATCTCAAATCAACAATTAGGGTTCCAACCCAAACTAACACCTCCGTCAATTCTATTGCCATGTATATTGTTTAGTGTCCAATCTAGCTATGCTCAAAATCTTAACCAATCTTCACGTTACCCCCAAGGCTCAAACCTGATTACATATGATATGAGTAGGGGTGTCAATTTGGATTGGTGGTGCAAGTTAGGGTTGACCCCAATCAGGTTTGGAATATTTCAGTTTAGTTTAACTTTGGTTGTTTTGTCCCTTTGGTTCAATCCAATTCAGTTCAGATCATTTCGGGAGCAAGTCAAAACATGTTATAATTAGTTCGGGAACAATTGAGTTTAGGCTCGAACCACTATAGTAAGATCTATTTCAGTTCAATCTAAAACAGGGTAAGTAAAAGTAAATTAGAAAGATGTCATGGTCTTTTTCGATCATGGTCGGGTTATTTTGGACTCACGCGGG
The DNA here is from genome assembly GCA_016808085.1 of Suaeda aralocaspica. Classification (NCBI taxonomy): domain Eukaryota; kingdom Viridiplantae; phylum Streptophyta; class Magnoliopsida; order Caryophyllales; family Amaranthaceae; genus Suaeda; species Suaeda aralocaspica. Next base: position 647,542 of record PYUH01000067.1, on the reverse strand, counting down.
GACTTTAATTTTGTTTCTTTGAATGAAAGTTGAAAATTATGTGATAAATATTCTTATGATGAACTTTTAAGTTATATTTTAGGTCGAATATTATATCTTGGTACTTCATATTAATCGTGTTTCCGACTAATTTAAGTGTAATTGGCACATACAAATAATTATTTAATTAATATATTTGAAAGCTTCCAAGTTTGAGTTTATATTGATTCTAATATACAAATAATGTGTGAAGTTAATCAATTTTAAAAGGAAATTATTAAGTTACAAATTATTACACGGTAAAATAAAAATTTATTTTTACATAAGATTAAGTTTGGGTGTTTTCAGTTCAGTTCAAGTTGTGTTAGGTCAAAAGATCAAACAAGTTGTTTAATATTCAGTTCAATTCAGTTTGGTTCGTCCTTTTTTTAGGTTTTGTACAAGTTAATTTCAGTTTGTGTCATTTTTCAGTTCAGGTTTAATTCAGTTCAATCCATTGATTTAACGGTCAATAACAGTTTCGGTTACCTTCCGATCAAGTCATTTTTAAATTACAGATCAATTCAATTCAGGTTATTTCAATTCCGATTAAGGACAATTAAGTTAACCTAACGGGTAGTAACCCTATCTAACACCCCTAGAAGTGAAGCGACTAGGTAACCAAAGAGCAAACCTTTATTGGGTACTATTGGTATAGAGCTTACTCCACGTTTGACATTTCTTCCACCAAATGACAATAGGCTTTGAATGTGCCAATATCAATAAATTAGTTGAGCAGTAATCGCCAATTGTCACCGTAAAATTCCAATTACAAAAATAAAATAAAATTAACGATTGTCATAAGACCCATTAAAATAAAGATGATATTTCTGATGACAGAACATTACAATCAACTCATATAAAGAATTCCTCAAGTATTCCTGGTTTAAGATAACTCAATTTGCAAGTGCCACTAAACGTAAGGCTAATCCCTTTCATTGCGTCGCCAAGTGGATCACACTTGAGTTTAATACTCTTTCCTTGAGCCAATACAATAATGATTGTATATAACATTTACTTTATCTCTATTAAGGCAAAAGCTAATCAGTGTTTCGAAATGTTATATAAACATGTTACTAAAATTAGTTCCGCAGCATACTTCACCAAAATTATAGTTGTATTCATTATATTTTCTTAAATTAATTTGATCGTATGCAATGTTTGAAGATTATTATATAGTACGAAGTAATGTTTAGCTACTACAATCCCTTGACCAAGTCATTTATGTATATAGACATATACTTAATTAGTTTATCAAGTGCTGATAAAATATCAAAATCATAAATTGAATATGAGAAGAAAATTTATTGAATTATGAATATTAGAAGAGCTTGTCAATCTACATCAAGCTAATTTGTTGAATTATAAAAATTATAAAAGCTTGTCAATCTACATCAAGCTCAAAACACATTATTCTGATGTAGGCATGTATGGCTCAAAACGTGGAGACATTTCTTTAACGTGCGAATTTGGAGCCTTTTGCACGTCTTCTACTTCAAGACTTTATTATGACTTTTATAGTTTTATATATAGTTTAATTATATTTTTTTACCTACTTTCATGAAGGAGGGAACCCAATTGTATTTAGTTGGACTTTTTTGGGGTTTTCCGAAGGTGCATTCATGTGTTTTTTTTTTAAAATTCTAAGGTGTATCTATTATTTTCAATAAATCTCAAACATACCCGTAAATTCATAAAAAAGTTTGAGCAATAACCAAATCTAAATCTTAAATGTAACATTGTTAAAAAAAAATGTTAAACACTATTTATTTTTTGATATACATCATCGGTTTTTTTAGTTGCTACATTAGAGTTTATGACAATATATATTCACATTGTAACTTTGACTCATTTTGATGTTTAATACGTAGCGAAAAACATAGTCATATGCGATATTGTTTGATTTATCTTGATGTATATTGAAAATATAATTTATATAATTTTTTTATTATACCAAACTCGAGATATTAATTTTATAACTTGTGTTTTGGGAGATGCGAAAAATTAAATGTAATAATTAAAAAAGGATTGAGGGAGCATATATATATATATAT
>PYUH01000067.1:581356-645445 GCA_016808085.1 Suaeda aralocaspica | reverse complement strand
GTACTATTGGTATAGAGCTTACTCCCACGTTTGACATTTCTTCCACCAAATGACAATAGGCTTATATGTGGCCAATATCAAAATTAGTTGAGCAGTAATCGCCAATTGTCACCGTAAATTCCAATTACAAAAATAAAATAAAATTAACGATGTCATAAGACCCATTAAAATAAAGATGATATTTCTGATGACAGAACATTACAATCAACTCATATAAAGAATTCCTCAAGTATCCTGGGTTAAGATAACTCAATTTGCAAGTGCCACTAAACGTAAGGCTAATCCCTTCATTGCGTCGCCAAGTGGATCACACTTGAGTTTAATACTCTTTCCTTGAGCCAATACAATATGATTGTATATAACATTTACTTTATCCTATTAAGGCAAAAGCTAATCAGTGTTTCGAAATGTTATATAAACATGTACTAAATTAGTCCGCCGCATACTTCACCAAATTATAGTTGTATTCATTATATTTCTTAAATTAATTTGTCGTATGCAATGTTTGAAGATATTATATAGTACGAAGTAATGTTTAGCTACTACAATCCCTTGACCAAGTCATTTAGATATAGCATACTTAATTAGTTTATCAAGTGCTGATAAATATCAAAATCATAAATTGAATATGAAGAAAATTTATTGAATTATGAATATTAGAAGAGCTTGTCAATCTACATCAAGCTAATTTGTTGAATTATAAAAATTATAAAAGCTTGTCAATCTACATCAAGCTCAAAACACATATTCTGATGTAGGCATGTATGGCTCAAAACGTGGAGACTCTTTAACGTGGAATTTGGAGCCTTTTGGACGTCTTTACTTCAAGACTTTATTATGACTTTATAGTTTATTATAGTTTAATTATATTTTTTACCTACTTTCATGAAAGGAGGGAACCCAATTGTATTTAGTTGGACTTTTTTGGGGTTTTCCGAAGGTGCATTCATGTGTTTTTTTTTTAAAATTCTAAGGTGTATCTATTATTTTCAATAAATCTCAAACATACCCGTAAATTCATAAAAAAGTTTGAGCAATAACCAAATCTAAATCTTAAATGTAACATTGTTAAAAAAAAATGTTAAACACTATTTATTTTTTGATATACATCATCGGTTTTTTTAGTTGCTACATTAGAGTTTATGACAATATATATTCACATTGTAACTTTGACTCATTTTGATGTTTAATACGTAGCGAAAAACATAGTCATATGCGATATTGTTTGATTTATCTTGATGTATATTGAAAATATAATTTATATAATTTTTTTATTATACCAAACTCGAGATATTAATTTTATAACTTGTGTTTTGGGAGATGCGAAAAATTAAATGTAATAATTAAAAAAGGATTGAGGGAGCATATATATATATATATATCAAAACTTTTGATAACATCAAATTTTTGTTCACCATCACTATCAAGCAAACATTAATTGATAAACACCGCCGTTAATATTTTTGAATTATAGATTTCATATTACGATTTTAACTTTGTGCTTTGGGGCTTTGATTTTGGACATTGCAATTTCGATTTTGGATTTTGGTGTTGCGCATTTTCAATTTTGGAATTTGCTACTTCAATTTTGGATTTTTGGGTTTTGGGGATAGACTTTAGTGATGGCTTGGTAAGAGTGGCACAATGGCAAGAGTGTTTTTGGTTGGGTAAAAAATAGTCATAAGGTGGTTGTTTCTAGGGGTGTTCAATCGGATCGGCTAAAATGCGATCTGTATCCGACCCGAAACAAATCGGATATCCGCTTCGAAATATCCGAAAAACGTCGGGTCGGATAACCGAATATCTGATGATCCGAAAATATATGTATAAAGTAAATATTAGTTTGAAAATACTACAAAACTAATAATTTTAATGCAATAACCCGATACGATCCGAGACATGCCCGACTCGATTCGTGATACGGCTTATCCGATCCGAGAAGCCTAATTTGCGGATATGAAAAAGTGTTACCCGTATCTGATAAGTGTCGGATAGCCGATCCAAAATATTCGAAACCAAAAAGTTATAAAATTTATCCGACTTTCTCGGATCGGATTGCTCGGATCGCTCATATCGGATTATTTTTAACAACCCTAGTTGTTTCCATTGTGTGGTGGTGGTGGTAATGGTGGTAGTAGTTACGATTGATGGCAGTAATATATGGTGATGGTAATGGTAATAGGTAATTTTTTAGGGAATAGATATATTTTTGAGGTTAAAGGACGGATGATTAATGACTAACGGATGGGTTAACGGAGGTTAACAGGGAGGACATATATGATTATTTTTTGAAAACTCATGGGTATGTTTGAGAATTTTTAAAAAATGTGTGTACACCTTAGAATTCTAAAACACACATGACCACACCTTAGAAAAACCTGACTTTTTTATAATTTATTTCGTTTCAATTCAATCTTTTTTCATCAATTTTCAAGTTAGAATATTATATTTATTTCATTTAATTTAATACAAATTAATTTAGCTCAATCGTATAGGATCTAACTCTAGCCAATTGTTGCTAATTATGTAGTGTTATTTTATTAGGTATTGATTGATTATAAAACTAGAGTTGATGTTTATAGTTTGTACAATAAAGACTTTGAGAGAAAAACTACACATTTTAAATTGGTAGTTATCTTATAAAGACAAAGTAAATAATTTAAATCGGGTGTAGACATAGAGTCATTATAAGTTAACAGTTAACCTCTGACTCATTCATACAAATAATTAAGAAAATAACATAATAACTGAATTAAACCATAAAATAACATTGCATGGATAGTTATGACCTATTTGTACTAGCTAGCTTTAATTTGCGCTATGATAATAAACCTATTTTTTAGGGTAGTTTTTTGACTTGATTCAAAAGCCAAAAGCTGCTGCCGAACATTGCCATAATCGATAGTCTCTAAAAATCTACAAATCTAAAAGCTATAAAATCTTATTTTTACCCAAAAAAACGAAACCTTAATATTATGACATTTCTTTTTACTTAACTTTGGAATAAAGAACCCCAAAAAAACTTTTTTTGATTGAGATCAAATGCCTTTATCAAGCAATTTTACAACGTGGTATAACTAGCTAAGAGCATCCCCAACAACAAAGCCAGTTCTTGGGCAATGCGGGTGATATACATGTTTTATATCGTGTTTTTTCCTGTTTTCGGTCGATTTTTATGTTTAATAGTTGAGTTTGTGGCTTTATTTTGAGTAAATATCATTCATTGGTTTTAAGTTATGTTTTGGAGCGGTTTTAGCGGTTTTAGTTGATTTATAGAGCTTTTATGGTTATTTTATGTTTCCACGGTTTTTACACGCGGTTTTCGGTTTGTTTTATATGTTACAGGAGCGTAATAGGGAGTTATGAAGTCTAGAAGCTAAAACGATTCAAGATGTACTTGCCTCGGGATGCGTGCCAATGTATGAGAAGCTACGAACGAGATTCGAAGGAATCAAGCGAAGAAGTAAAGAGATCGTCAAAATATTGCTGCATAAAATACCTACGGGTGCAGCCCGGCCTCAAAAGGGCATTGTTCTATGCGGGCGCATTATAGATCAGACTCTTCTGATCTCGCAAAATAAGCACGCTGCGGGTGCAGGGAAGGAAGAAGTTTTGACTGTTGTAGGCGCAGGAGGCCTCGCTAGCGGCCCGTGCAGTTTTTTCTTCGCGGTTTATGCTCATGGACTTTATTAATTGAAAAGCTCATGTACTATAAATAGGCCTTAGATTGGGTGCACAACCCTAACTAGTTTTTAAACAATTTTTAGAATTAGAATCCTAAAACTCTTTCTCTCTCTAAAATTAGTAGTTAGATTAGTTTGTTAATCAACAATTAATTTCAAATTTATTCAAGTTAATGCAATTCAAGCTTTCTTTGGTAATCTCTTTCCTTTTTCTTTTTCAATTCTTTTTAGTTTTAGTTTTAGTTTTGTTATTTTCTAGTTTAGTTTATTTTGTTTGATTAGTTTAGTTTATTAATTTATTTTTCTATTAATTAGTTTAGTTTTAATTTCTTGTTTATTTAATTATGTTTATGATCATGTCAATTAATTTTATTTTTGTTCTTGTTTTCATAATTATGAGTGAGTAGATTTCTTTTCTAGGGCTAGGGGATATATGTACATGTTATGAATTAGTTTTATGTTCGTTAGCTAATTCTTAATTATCAGTTGAATTCCTATTATTGATTTCTAATAATTGATTGCAATTAAATTATAGCCAGATTTAGTTGTAAGTTAGGTAATTGTAGAAATCGAGGCCGAGAGGTAAGATTACCACAATAAAACCACTAAATAATAGACAAAAACAAATTTATACGAGCAAGAGCCGGTAAAGGAGTTTTGAGGGTGTCTAAGTTCGAGATAATTAGTGTGTCCTAGTTCAATGAAAGTTAAAGAGTTAATTAATGGATGATTTATGAGTTTATTGATTGTTCATAGTGAACCGACCACCACAGGCTTTTATTATTGGAGTTTAATTCTTAATTTTCCATTATTTCCTTAGTTTTAGTTTTGACTTTAGTTCTTAGTAGTTTTATTAGAATTTTCTACAAAGGCCCATTATACAATTTAGACTTTTTAAAGCTAATAGAGTTTAACCGCTTCCATGAGAATTCGTTCCCTGCTTTCCTAACTATATTAGTTGGTGTTGTTAAGTAATTTTTGAGAGGTGTACGACAACCTGCATCAGCGGGGTGGGCGACTGCATAGGGCCTCTAAAATCAAAGAGCCTCAAATAGGTATATATATTAGTTATAATATTTACTATGAGAAAAACATTTATGGACCAATGGTTTAGACAAACAACTTCTATCCCCAACTCTTCTTAGCATTAACTTTTTGCTATAATTTTTGTTTTGTTTTATTTTTAGCATTTCTATGAAATTCATTTGTTACTACCTAAAAAAGATTTTTCGACTTATTGAAGGGCCAATTTATAAAACTAGCATAGGGCCTCCAATATCCTAGCCCTGGCTCTGCGCCTCTGCCCAACAATAAATCAAAATAAAAGTTTTGTGACACTCTCTCTCCATTTCTCTCTCCTCTACAAACCATTTTCTTTTTGAACTTATACAAACTCTTAACAATGAACCCAAAGAGTTCATGATTATTTCAATTACTTAAATATATTATATATATATATATATATATATATATATATATATATATCTCAGGAGTTTTCTAAAAAAAGGAAGAATATATTATTTTGTATTTTAATTACTCTGTACTTAAAATAGCTAAAAAAAATTTACTTCGAAAATATAGCAAAATTTGTGTCATTTTATAAAGTATGAAAAAAATAGAATGTTGGTAATTTTATTTTTATTTTTATAATATTTTATTTTATAAAGTATGGCCATTTCAAATTTCCAATGACAATAAAGATCAATCCAATAAAATAGCGTATAGTGTCACGCTAACAATTGCTTCTTGAATTGTTACAGCTTGTAACACTTCATTTTGGTATTAGTTCTTGCTTCAGTTGCTTGATATGCTTGGTTTTGAGTAAATCCCAAAAAAAAAAAAAAAATTAAAGATTCTAAAACTTTCCCCATTATGTTCAGCAAGTTTTACAAAAACCTACAACAAACCAACTCGGTAAAATGAGTGATAAATGGTTTGTTGAACAAACCGTAAGATTTTCATTGTTAAGGAAAAATTAATGGTTTGTTCTTCACAAACCTTTTTTCCCACTCATTGCTAACAATGCTCTTAATTAAACCTATATAAAAGAAGGCCAACAAAAAAAAAATATATAAAAATTAAGGAAGAAAAATGTATGCAACAAGGATTAAACTTGGACTAATGTATTAGTAAGAAATTCTTGCTTAGAAGCCTTGTGCCATAACACTAACCTAAATTTCTTTAAGTGATATTAAGGTATCACTAAGGGTCTGTTTACTTCAGCTTAAAATCAGTTCAGTTCAGCTTAGCTCCGTTCAGTTCAGTTCAACTCTTCTTATATTTTGCTATTCATTGATCCTTCATAACAAACTTTCAGTTCAATTCAGTTCAGCTGTTTCAATTGAAATAAACAGGCCCTAAATATATATTTCTATTCATATCTAATTAATTTCACTTTTTATTTAAAGTGGGGTTATGTATTCGGTTCGCCCTTGGATAGGCCATCAACAATCGATTTGATCATGGTAAAAATTCACATCTCGACCCGAGAATATATATTGAGGTTTGGCAATTTTGATGGCTCACAAACTCATGCAATTTGACTCTCTAAGCTAATTGGCAAACTAAGGATTCAATGAGACATTGTTAACTCGTTATTAACCTGAAAATAGTATGCTTGTTATAGAAAATAGGGTTTAATAGAGAATATTTGTGGGAGAGAATAAACCTACCTTCTTATTCAGTACCAAAGCATATATATATATACAAGCATTAAGGATTTCCTGTAGAATAAACCCTAGTATCCAGAATGTTCTAGATTATACCTAAGGGGTATAATGGACATCCATAAAATAACAATATTTTAACACACCTCCCCTTGGATGTCTATTATAAAGCAAATATACATCATTTTATAATGCGCATGTGCAATGCTGCCTCATTAAAAACCTTAACAGGAAAACCCAGTGGGAAAAACCATAGCTAAGGGAAAAAGAGTACAGCGCGCATTGACTCCCCCTCATGATATCATCCGTTGAGATCCTTGAGATGACGCAACCCGATTTGATGAACTAATTTCTTGAATGTAGCAATAGGAAGCGCCTTGGTAAATAAATCTGCTAAATTTTCGCTTGAACGAATCTGTTGGACACTAATCTCACTATTCTTCTGAAGGTCATGGGTGAAGAAAAACTTTGGCAAAATATGCTTCGTCCTGTCACCTTTAATGTACCCTTCCTTGAGTTGTGCAATACAGGCTGCATTGTCTTCATATAATGTAGTCGGAGCTTGTTTTCCACATAATCCACCACAATCTTCTTGTATGTGCTGAATTAGAGACCTTAGCCATACACATTCTCGACTAGCCTCATGAATTGCTAAAATTTCTGCATGATTAGAAGAAGTAGCAGCAATGGTTTGTTTCATGGAACGCCAAGAGATTGCGGTACCACCATATGTAAATACATATCCAGTTTGTGATCGAGCAACATGAGGATCTGATAAATACCCTGCATCTGCAAAACCAACTAATTCTTCTTTGGAGGTGTTAGAAAAGNGAATTGCTAAACTTTCTGCATGATTACAAGAAGTAACAACAATGGTTTGTTTCATGGAACGCCAAGAGATTGCGGTACCACCATATGTAAATACATATCCAGTTTGTGATCGAGCAACATGAGGATCTGATAAATACCCTGCATCTGCAAAACCAACTAATTCTTCTTTGGAGGTGTTAGAAAAGAACAAACCTTTATCTTTCGTACCTTGTAGATAGCGAAATATATGCTTAACCCCATTCCAATGCCTTCGGGTAGGACATGAGCTAAACCTTGCTAATAGATTAATATAGAATGATATGTCGGGTCTTGTGTGACTAGCAAGGTACATCAATGCTCCTATTGCACTTAGATATGGTACTTCAGGACCAAGAATCTCTTCATCATTTTCCCGAGGGCGAAAAGGATCTTTATCAACATCTAGTGATNAAAAAAAGGATCTTTATCAACATCTAGTGATCTTACAACCATTGGGCTAGTTAACGGATGTGCTTTATCCATATAAAATCTTCTGAGCACCTTCTCTGTGTATGTAGTTTGATGCACAAGGATTCCTTCTTTTAGGTGCTCAATTTGTAGCCCTAAACAAAATTTTGTCTTACCAAGATCTTTCATTTCAAACTCTTTTTTCAAGTATTCCACTGTTATTGGAATCTCTTCTGGAGTTCCAATGATATTCAAATCATCAACATAGACAGCAATAATCACAAAACCTGACCCAGATTTCTTTATGAAAATACAAGGACTAATAGGGTCATTTTTATAATTTTCTTTCAACAAATATTCACTAAGGCGATTGTACCACATACGCCCTGATTGTTTCAATCCATAAAGGGATCTATTTAACTTAATACAATGTTGTTCTCGAGAACGCGAACCAGTTGCTTCAGGCAACTTGAGACCTTCCGGGAGTTTCATGTATATATCACTATCAAGTGGGCCGTATAAGTAAGCTGTTACAACATCCATTAGTCGTAAATCAAGTCCTTGTCTTACTGCCAGACTAATTATGAATCTTAAAGTAGTTGCATCCACCACAGGAGAATATGTCTCCTCAAAATCAATACCAGGTCTTTGTGAGAATCCTTGTGCAACTAAACGTGCTTTGTGTCTCACAATTTCACCCTTTTCATTTCTTTTCCGCACAAAGACCCATTTATATCCCACTGGTTTTACACCTTCAGGTATACGAACTACTGGCCCAAATACTTCTCTCTTTGCAAGTGATTTCAATTCTGCATCAATTGCTTCTTTCCATTTTGGCCAATCATCTCTTTTCCTACATTCTTCAATGGACTTAGGCTCATGATCCTCTTTTTCATTCATAACATCAAGTGCTACATTATATGCAAAAACATCATCGACGTCGATTTCATTTCGGTTCCAAGTTATTCTAGACATGACATAATCTGTTGAGATCTCTTCATTTTCAGGTACATGAGGTTCTTCTAGAACACTATCGTTTGTCATGTCTATGGTCTCTTCTGGAGATCCTTCATTTATTGCTTCCTCAATCTGGCCGTTACTTATCATTGCTCCTTTTCTTTTCCGAGAATTCTTATCTTTGGAACCTACTGGTCTACCACGCTTCAGACGTGCCTTAGACTCATGAGATTGTCCTTTAGGGACATCAATCTTGATAGGAGCATTTACAGCTGGTATATGTGACTTAGTTACTCTATTTAGGTCAGTAAATGCGTCTGGCAATTGATTTGCTAAGCTTTGTAAATTAATTATCTTTTGAACTTCTAATTCACATTGTTTAGTGCGAGGATCAAGGTGATTTAATGATGATTCATTCCAACTAATTTCTTTTCCAGCTGCTTGTTCTCTCCCCCTAATGCTGGGAAAACTGACTCGTTAAAGTGACAATCTGCAAAACGAGCAGTAAATAGATCCCCTGTTAATGGCTCTAGGTATCTAATTATTGATGGGGATTCAAACCTAACATATATGCCCGACCTCCTTTGAGGACCCATCTTAGAGCGTTGTGGTGGAGCAATTGGAACATACACAGCACATCCAAAAGTTCTTAGATGGGAAATATCTGGTTCCTGACCACAAACCAATTGTGATGGGGAGAACTTATGTTTACTGGTTGGCCTGATGCGAATTAGTGCTGCAGCATGTAAAATAGCATGTCCCCAAGCAGAAATCGGTAGATCCGACTTCATAAGTAATGGTCTAGCAATCAACTGAAGACGTTTAATTAGTGATTCTGCAAGACCATTTTGTGTATGAACATGTGCTACAGGATGTTCAACATTTATTCCAATAGCCATACAATAATCATTAAAGGCCTTTGAAGTAAGTTCACCAGCATTATCCAGACGTATATTCTTAATAGGAAAATCTGGAAATTGTGCTCGTAATCTTATCAATTGAGCAAGTAACCTCGCAAACGCCAGGTTGCGGGTTGATAGTAAGGACACATGTGACCATCTAGTCGATGCATCGATTAAAACCATAAAATATCTAAATGGTCCACATGGTGGATGTATTGGTCCACATATGTCTCCTTGTATACGTTCAAGGAAAGAAATAGATTCATAATTTATTTTCGCTGGTGATGGCCGAATGATCAACTTACCTTGGGAGCAAGCAGCACAAGAATAATCATTTTGAAGAATCTGCTGGCTCTTCAAAGAATGTCCATGTGAATTTTCAATTATTTTTCGCATCATTGATGAACCGGGATGGCCTAACCGGTCATGCCAAACTATAAAGCTATCTGTAAACTTCTGGTTTACAATAGCATATGTCTCAATAACATTAATCTTTGTGTAGTACAAGCCAGTGGAGAGTGCAGATAATCTCTCCAAAACCTGCTTAGTGCCTTGGGTTATACTCGTAATTTGAAGGAATTCATTATTTCCTTCACTTATTGTCTCAATATGGTATCCGTTTTGACGGATATCTTTAAAACTCAATAAATTTCTTTGAGACTTAGGGGAGTACAAAGCATCAACAATTTCGAATTTTGTTCCCATAGGCATCAATATAGTTGCTCTTCCGGAGCCTTCAATAATGTTTGCACTACCGGATATAGTATTCACACTTATATTATTCATCATCAATTGAGAAAAATATCTCTTATTTTTAAGTATTGTATGAGTAGTTGCACTATCAGCTAGACATATTTCTTCACCATTTATTGTTAATTGAGCTTGGAGAGCATTCATGTTCTTCAAATAAAATAATAGAAAGTAAATAACATATCCTAAAATATCCAAATATTCAAAGTAACTAAAATAAGATTAAAGTAACAAAGTCTTAAAGCACAAAACAAACTATTAAACTATCAAGTTCATGCATAAAATAACAAAGCCAAAGTAAATAACATAAATTATTCTACCTAAATTGTGAATGTAAACTACTAAATCTTTATTTGCTAATAGACATAATTATTATTGACTTAATTATTCCCTTCAGGGGTGGTGAAGAAATCTGCAACCTCCAGGTGAGTTGTATCACCATTATCAAAATCACCTTCGCCATCTTCATATACCAAGTTAGTCTCCACTTTCTTTCCTTTCTTTTTCAGAGACTGCTGATAAAGGTCAACAAGATGCTTTGGTGTACGACATATACGAGACCAGTGGCCCTTTCCTCCACAACGGTAGCACATAGTCTCACTTTTAGCCTTCTCATGCTTATTACTACCATCCTCATTGTCTCACTTCCGGTGAGAATATGAGTTTTTGAAATGACCACCTCTACCTCTATAATATCCACGACCTCTTCTGCGGCCATGACTTCCACCACGACCTCGACCACTGCTGCTGGCAGGGCCTCTATTGTTAATTCGTATCCCATTGTGGGATGCAGCATTCACTTCAGGGAATGCAGTAGAGCCAGTTGGCCGTGATTCATGAATTTTCAATAAAAGCTCATCATTTTGTTCAGCCACTAGAAGACAAGATATCAATTCAGAATATTTTTTAAAGCCCTTTTCANTTCAGAATATTTTTTAAAACCCTTTTCACGATATTGTTTACTCAATAAGAGATTATCCTTGTGAAAAGTGGTATATGTCNAAAAAGTGGTGTGTGTCTTTTCCAACATATCCTCATCAGTTATTTTTTTTCTCCACATAATTTCAATTTAAAAGTGATTCTAAACATGACTGAGTTATATTCACTTACTGATTTAAAATCTTGTAATCTTAAATTTAGCAATTCATAACGAGCTTGAGGGAGGATAACATTTTTCTGGTGGTCGTAACTTTCCTATAAATTATTCCAAAGCACCATTGGGTATTTCACAGCTGAATTTAGTTTTAAGATTCTCATGAAGGTGATGGTGAATGAATACCATAGCTTTAGCTTTGTCTTGACTGTTTTCTTGATTTCCTACTTTAATAGTTTTTTCTAAGACCTTTTGCATCTAGATGAATTTCAGCATCTAATACCCAAGACAAATAATTCTTTCCAGTAATATCAAGGGCCGCAAATTTAAGTTTTTCTAAGTTTGATATGATTCACTATATTAAAACTATATTACAAATTAGAAACTAATAGGTAGTATATATATATATATATACGAAAGTGTTGAAGAAAAATTAAGTCAGTCACAATAGGATTAGCAAAATTAATCAATTTCATTGACAAGTTCATTCACAACCTTAAGGGATTTAAAATATGTCGTATAATGCAGTAGGACTGTATTGTCATGAGCAATGGGTTATATAAGTTTTGCTTTTACTGTGATACCAAGTATGTGAAAGAAATTTCATACTCCTATCTTTATCTTTATGTTTATTGGTGAGTTCTTATTACTAATTTAGTCTATTAATACAACTATTAACTAACATTTTTTTAATTAACTTTGAAAGGATTATATTATTATAATGTAGTAGGAATGTATTGTCTAAGACACCAAAAAACCTCAACTGTATTGATGGCATAAATAATGTCATAAATCATAATTTTAGGAATAAGCATTCAACTCCATAAATCTCTGCCATTGCCAAGAAAGGATAGCATTGTTTTAAACAGTAGCAAACTCATAACCACCTATCCAATTTATTAGAGAAGCAAATTCATAACCACCTAACGAAATTATTAGAGAAATCGTTTCGGCAAGCATCTAGAGTCAACTCCCAAAAGCATCCATCATAATGACAAGATCATTTGTGAAAATCACAGTAGAAACAACAACATTCCGGAATTCACTCAATCCTGTGGTTCAATGGTCAGTTCGAGATTAGTAATTGCAGAAAATATTGAAAAACAAATATTATCAACAGTCAAGTATCCTCAATCTAGTTCAATAGTCATTTACATAATTGTTGGAGAAAAAAAAATTTAAGAACAAATATTATCAGTAATCGATTAATAATAATAATTCTGTGAAAAATTGCAAAATCGATTCTCAAAATCACAAAGTTTAAGCAATTAATAAAACAATAAAGTGAAATCAATTTGAACGTAAATAAACAACAATCTACAAACGAAATTAAACCATGAAATCACAAGTAGTATAAACCAGGTGGCAAAAACAGACCATTCCCACAAGTAACAGGGGTTTGCTCTCGTTGTAGAGATCAAATTGAATAGAAGCGCAAATATGGAAAATATAAACCCTTAGTTGAACCTGCTAAATGTCAAAAGTGTACTAAGAGGGTTGTTCGTCAAGCTTACCTTAACATATGCCCTGGTTGTGTAATTTGCTTTCTCTGAAGTATTGAAAAAACTCTTTCCAATCACCTTGTGCCAAGCCTGCGGCCTAGTTCTACAGCAGTCAATAACTTTTGGTGAGCAATATTTGTGAATAGATTGGTTCAACCAAATAACTTCAATCAGAGACTCATGCTGATAACATGTTATAAAAAATAGGGTTTAATAGAGAATATTTGTGGGAGAGAATAAACCTACCTTCTTATTCAGTACCAAAGTATATATATATACAAGCATTAAGGATTTCCTAGCCTGTAGAATAAACCCTAGTATCCAGAATGTTCTAGATTATACCTAAGGGGTATAATGGACATCCATAAAATAACAATATTTTATAACAATGCTAACTAATAATAATGATTGTATATTTGCATATGTTATGTCTTTTTAAGTATTCATCAAGATTTAATTCTCTTTGTAATAAAAATTTTAGTTTTATTCCACGATAGTATGTATGTATGTATGTATGTATGTATGTATGTATGTATGTATGTATGTATGTATGTATGTATGTATGTATGTATGTATGTATGTATGTATGTATGTATGTATGTATGTATGTATGTATGTATGTATGTATGTATGTATGTATGTATGTATGTATGTATGTATGTATGTATGTATGTATGTATGTATGTATGTATGTATGTATGTATGTATGTATGTATGTATGTATGTATGTATGTATGTATGTATGTATGTATGTATGTATGTATGTATGTATGTATGTATGTATGTATGCATGTATGTATGTATGTATGTATGTATGTATGTATGTATGTATGTATGTATTTATAATTAATGAGTTACATATCTCCTTTAATCCTTCTTATATCACCATCATACATATATAATTTAATCCTTCTTATATAATGGTGTTGTATTAATGGTGATATAAGAAGGATTAAAGGAGAGATGAAACTAATTAATTATTTAACCCCAATCCGTTGACTTTGGGTGATGTTCTGAGCAATTAGTCGTTCTAGATTCAAACTTGAGACATTTTAAACTCGAGAGTAAATAACACAATATGATCGACTTAATGGCACTCTCCATTGGAAAAGCACAAATTCGTATGCTTCTCTTATATAGAATTGCCAATATATTATATATATCTTTATTTTTTAAAAATGCCATACTTTTATACCCTATTAGTGGATGCTGTGTCATTTGGTGATCGGTTTTGAATTTTGTTTTTCGACTTCATTTGGCTATAGATCATGAAAAAAGAGGAAACTTTCATGAAAACAGAAGTTATCTCAAAGTCACTAATGATAATTTTCTAATCTATACTCCAATAATTTTTTAGTGTTTAGAGAGCCACAAGGACGGGGTTGAGAATCAATCCCAAGATCTCTTGAAATCGGGAGAGAAACTCTAACCACTTGAAATCCCCCACTCTCTTATACTCGAATAATTTAATTGCATTGTTTGCGACAACTTACTTATTTTAAAACCAAAGAGAGAGAATTGTCATATACTGATAATTTGTGAGAACATATATTTTGTATACTAGTATAAAAAATGAGTTGGATATTGACGGATGTTCCCTTATACGTTAAACTTGCTAATCATTTGATTTTGTGCACTTGTCTAATTATTTTGTTAGTATACAAGAAATTTAGGGGACCCTTCTCACAAAATAGGAAAAAAATATTACATATGGAAACAAAATAGATAATAGTTGGTTCAACTATTCAGGTGGTAAACAACTTGATCTTCTTTAATGGAGGTCTCGAGTTGGAGTATCATTGGGTTTAAAAAACTCTTGTTGATTGGAATCATAAGCCAGGTCCATGGCCAGATTAGAAAAATATAATTGAAGCAAGCTCTGATAAACTAGGTTGACATACTCCTTACAAAAATAATTAGTCTCAAATTAGGAGGTGAGCGCTCCATCATCAACATTGGTACATAAGTGGGACAACATATTCGAACTCTCTTAATACGAAATACCATTTTGATGATTAAGTAAGTTATAACCATAAATCTGTTATGACTTGTAAGAACAAGTCTTTCATTTGCTGTGCATAAATAAGTATCTCTATTTAATTTTAGAATCAATGATCAAACTAGAATTTTTCGTTCACGAACATCATATTCTAAGTTTTTTCTCATTTGGCATCCATTTTTTTTATCCCACATGCTATCATTATAGTTTGTAGTTTCTCTCTAGTGTAGCAATCCGTTGATGAGAAACATCAACTCAGAGGTTTAATATGGGTAAAGGTTAGTTACCTCATATTGTGTGGTTTGCATATTTCGGCTTGCTTGTTTTGTGTTAGAGATCATTTTACTAAGAGCTAAGTACTCGTATTTGGGCTAAGGTGCATACAAATTATATGAATTATGGAGTTCGATCATATTAATGCTCAAACAATCTAGTTTAATGTAGTGTGGAATACATGTCATGCAGTGTCCCCGTGCGCTTCAACAACTATAATGTCTACAGCACGGACTAAGAATACCACATACCCTATGTCCCTTGCTTTCATGGTTGCCAATATCTTGCGATCAAAAAACTTATCACGGGGGAGCCATTGCAGAACGCAATAGTTGAAGTACGTCACCTTAGTAGTCCATAACTTGAGCTACCCTTCACTATCTAAGTTTCAATTTTTCAAAGAATATTAAATTGCCAAGCAATCGTACATTACATGTATTCCACGATCATCATATAAAACACCAGCCTAATACAATTAAGTTTATGTGCATAACTCTGATATAAAGACTAATTTCATCAAACAAAGTGTTTGAATAATTTTATCATCATTGTTATCACTTATCTGTTAGGGAGTAATATATTTAGGAAGAAGCAAATAATAAACAAATACAATATGGTTGACTTTCATATCATGAAAGTTACAAAATTTATTTAGCTATAGTAGGACAACTACATCAACACCATATATCAATAAGGCAATAAGTTGTTTATTTAGTTCTTCAAAAACATGAACAAAAACAAAACCATTCAAATCAGCCAAAGTCATTGAATGACAATCTTCTACCCTAAGTTAGGTTGAGTGATCAAATCAAATGAGCAAATCAAGTAGTGTAGGAGACTATGTGCATAATAATAGCAATAATTTCTTAAACGTTATCTTAAGCTGTTGGGGAGCAATTGATTTTGATTGGATTAAATGAGTTCAACATTTGACCCTACGATGAACTAGTGACACCCACCATTATTGGTCCACATAATAATTGGCGAATTATAGAAGCCACATTTCAATGTCCACGCTACTTGAATTTTTAATTATCGTGGGGTTTTTCGTTGTGCCTAGTTGGAGGTAGGGGAATCTGGTTGGGTTAGAATTTGTTGGGTTAATTGAATTGTCCTTACCTCAAACTGAAATAACTTGAATTGAAAGTGATTTGTAAATTAAAAATGACTTGAACCAGAAGTGACCAAGATTTTTTTTGACCAATAAATCAATGAATGAACTGAATTGAACCTGAACTGAAATTAACTTGTGTAAAACCTGAAAAAGCGTCGTATCAAACTGAACTAGATTGAATATGGAGTAACTTGTTTGATAAATTGACCTCACCTAACCTGAACAAAACCGAAAGGAAGTTGAAGTGATCCAAAATTCAATTTTATGTAAAAATACAATGTTATTTATCTTAATTTAATTTGGAACTCAATAATTTCATTTTAAAATTAATTAACATGACACATTGTATATTTAATCTAGCTAAATTTCAACAATACTGTTCAAAACAACTAATATTAAACGTGTTTCTGTACGAGCGCAAGGAGATCATTGGGCTACATATTTTGGCCAGGTTTAATCAAATTGATAATAAGTATATCATACAAAATTTTCAACTTTCATTTAAATAGATAGAAATTTTGACTTGTGGAAAATATATATGAAATAGCATGATTATAACTCGAAAAAAAAACAGTGACTTCTCATTAAGTTTGTTTATTTTTATTTTATTTTATTTTTTATTGAACTGAAGTGAGTCTGACCAAAATGGTTTTGATTTTGCACTAAACTGTTCTAGAATTAGGAACAAATTGTTTTAGCCTGTTCCCGAAACGACTTGAACTAGATTGAATAAAACCAATGGGACAAAACGACCGAGACTAAGCTGAATTGAAATGATCGAAATCCAATTGGATCAACCCAAACCTGTACCGCAAACTCGAGTTGACACCCCTAGTTGGATGTATGATATTTTCATCTAATAAATATTGCAAACATGGAAAGAAACAACTTTGGTTAATATATGACAAAATTTTCTATATATACACATAAATTTTCTAGAAATTTTTTAAGTGGGTGCACCATAAATCACAAATCACAAATCACAAATCACAAATCACAAATCACAATGCGTATTAGTAGGGTCAAAAAATTAATTTCGTATTTTTTCCCCAAAATGCATAGTTTTAAAAGAAAAATTGCAAACCTTTTACTTTTAAGTGGGGTCAATTGACCCTAGAAACTGACAAGTAGCTTCGTCCTACTCGGAGTACAATAAGTATTGTACAACGAGTTGAAGTTACATTTTTTTGCGTTCTAATTGCCATAAAATCAGTTAAAGCTATACTGAGTTCGAGTTCACTTTTTGTGAGTTTTACTTTCCTTAAGATCAGCTTAATTTATCATGCACTTACTTACATTCTAATACTAAAAACTCAATTTTAATAGATGAATATACCTTATTACGCCATATGTAAAAGTTATTTGTCCAAAATCCTCAATTAAATTTTAACGATTTTAAAGTTACCAATAATTTGATCCTAGTTTCAAAAAAGCAGGTTAAAGTTTACTGTTGTATAGGAATATTATTATAAATCTAGTGTATGCAACATGTAATTTTTATATATTGATTTAACACTTTGTTGATTAAATTTATCATCATAACAATTTTACAACTAAGTCGTACTTTATTAGGTAAATATTTATATATTTGATCACATGAATAAGAAATTTGAGAAAGTATAATTCACCACCTTGAATAAAACAACCTTGAACAAATGTCTAGTTTACGTTTTTTCACAAATTTTGGTAAATGCTACACATACAATAATTGTTCTATGTAGAGCCCACATACAATTTAAGTTGGCAATATGTCATTGGACATACTAAAAGAGTCCACTTTCAATAAATTTTCTACTTTCATTTAAAAATTGAAACGAAAATTTGATAATCAGTTTTTTTTTATTTTTTTTATTTTTCCTGTTATTTCTATTTTAATTTTAGTTTCCACTTTTTAGTCCATTTTTTTTAACCCATTTTCTTTTAAAGCTTTTATCCATTATTTTAAACTTTTCTCAACTAGTAATGCTGCTAGGATTCCATCAACGACGAATCCGTTAGGCGAAGGGGACGATGACAAAGGTATATTGGCGAAAAAACTAATTCACAGTTTCACCAGCTATCATCTTTGCCACCTACCACCACCATCCATTCAAATCACCACCACACTAGAAATCACAACACCATTAGAGATTGTTTGTGAGAAATCAACGACTATCACCTTAGCAAGTAGCAACCTAACAAGTTAAAGAAAACAAATTGCAACACCAATTAGCAAAGCTCAACAACAACAACAACAACAACAACAAAAAATAAAAGATTTCAAACCATTGAAGTCCAAAACCCCATCTTTCAATTCCCTATACTACACCCTAAATTTTGAACAAATTGAAGCCTAAAACCCTAGATTTCGCAAAATTTCAAACAAAATTGAAGCCCTTAACCTAGATTATTTTGAACTATTATGCACAATTTTTGAACATTTAAACCCTAAATCAAACCAGATTATGGTTATGGTGAATGATGGTGGTGGAGGACTAGTGGTGAAAGATGAACATAATTATTGTTCGAAATTTTCAATATGAAAGAAGCATGAGTAATGTGAAACATATATTTCTATATTAATAATTACAGTTTGAAATTTTACATAAGAAAGATATGAAAAAAACGGACTTCATAAATCCTCCCAAGTAGAAGGCAAAAAATCGTTGAATTCTTCTAGTATTATTATAACACTAGTATAATATTCATGCGATACATGGCTTATAAATTAAAAATATTTATTAACATTAAAAAAATTAATGATTGTTTTGTATTTGATAATTACATTTGTATTTTATTTGAATTTTTACAAAACAAATTATATACTCCTCTGTTCCTTTTTGTTTGATACGTTTGGAATGTTGACATTATTTATAATATAAAACATAACATAGTTATGTGGGATCTTGTTTGATTCGTCTCAATAAGTACGTTATTAATATTCAAATTTTATAATTTTTACATATATACAACATGTTTAAGGTCAAAATAAGTGTATTGGCATATATGCAAGTCAAAACGTATCAAAACAAAATATCGAAACAAAATAAAACGCATGGAGTAATAAACTAGATTAGCACTGGTGCGATGCATAAAGTAATAATAATAATTTTTATAATTAAAATCGAGGTTAGTAATAATTATTTTAAGCATTGAAAATTTATTTTCCTAGTAATAATACTTCGTATACGCATGGTTGAAAAGACATAAATTTTTGTAAAGAAAATATTTTCATGTGAAAGAAATATATATAATGGAGATCAAAATTAAAAAAAAAAAATAGCGTGGAGCATTTATTGCAAACTATTTTCTAATTAAGCTTACAGTAATTAATCACCATTTTTCAGTTTTCGAGAAAAAAAGATGATGTCACATTTCATTTTGGAGGGAAAGTTAGGATTTTACCCTTATACTTAGGCTCAACAAGATTATCTTTAGGAGAAAAAGAAGCACAAACATAATTTCCTTTATCCTTAAACAAACTTCTTCTTTAATTTTCAAGTGACTAACTAGTCATCTAAAGTCTACTCCTCCTTTTTGAGCATTATCTGATATCAAAGATCTTTCTAAGAAGGGGGAAGTTTATCAATTAGAATAATAGCTAGGGTGTATTCACAGATTGATAAAACCCTCAGAAGCCATATTAAGACAGATATTCTCATAAGAATGAGTTTGGTCAATTATAGGCTTACCATAAGTATTTGAAACCTTAACCACTTACTAACACAAACAACGTTTAGTACTAGCATTATTAGTCCCATACTTTTTCTGACAGATTTATATCATGGAAGAAAGAAATGTAAATATCAAGTAAGGAATTTACATATGGTGCAATAACATACCCAAACAAGTCTTATTATCCTTGACAAACTTGATAATTTTCAGTAGGTTCATCAACATTTTTAGGAGCAATAATTTTCTCCAACACATAAGCAGCATCAATTTTTTCAAGAAAAAACGTATCCTAACCGACCGACACTTATAGTTTTTACCATCTAAAGCCTCCATTTTTGACATATTAGAAATTAATTATTTGAAAGCCATTATAATCGTGTTTTAGTTATTACTATAGGGTAAAACTATATAAATGATCTGTCGTTGGAGCGTGAGAGAACAACTAGAATTGTCACGTCGTGGTGGTCCAATGTCCTAACAGACAATTTTTGCACTACCACAGTGTAAGTATAAAAATCGCTGATGCCCTCCAGGATTTGCACTGCGCCAAAAGTTGTGTGCACCAACAAAACCCGACTAGAACTCAGAACAATGCTCGGAAACAGAAGAAAGTGTTTAAACTGTTTTGATTTTGAGGGGGAGAAAGTTAAGTATATTTGATTGTGTGTTTTGAATGAAAGATGGCTAGGTATTTATTGTGTGATCCGAGGTATAAGTTAAGGAAAATCATAATAAAGAAAGGCAAAAATCAAGGCTTAATTTTTCTATAATTTATAAAAGTTCAAAAATATGATTATCAGGACATAAATCAAGCTCCTTGATTTGATCATCAGTCAAAGGAATCAAATAATTGCATTAATTGCAATATTAAGGATTTGAACAGATTTTCAGCAAAAAGATATGAAGGCCTAAATCCTAAACCACACCCGCACACCGTGAATTGTATTCCCCAAGACCCAAGCCCATGTCCATGCTCGGCCCGGCGCGGCTGAACGCGCATGTGTGTAAAGTGCTAATCCCAACAACCCACCTTTCACTTGAGCTTTTAAGTTATTGTTGGATTACCCCACACACACACAAACACACACACAAACACATACACACACATCCATATGACTCTTGAAATTCTATCAATGTAGGATAAAAAACTCTTCATATTCTTGTCTTTATTTTACCACTCTTTGAACTTCCAACACTAAGTACGTAGTTTGCGTTGATTTGATTAATTATATAGCAATGTAATAACAATTGTTGAAAATTAAACTAATCTTCTTTATTATTGAAGAAAAAAAAGTAACATATATAATTAGGGCTCAATAACAAAAAAAAATTTTCGTTGCCTAATAACTATATTGATTTCATAGTAATGACATATAATTTTCTAAACTGCTATCAGTTACCTATTACAATGCATTCATCGATAGGTTATATATTTTTTTCGTAAGGACAATTATTTAAATTGTAATTACTGTAAATAATCTAATTGACTAACTAAGGAGGTAACAATGTATAATTAAATTAAAAAAATCATTTAATGATGGCATGGTGATTATCCCGCCTAATTGGTTACAAACGCTGCACGTAGAATTATTTGTTTTTATTTAAGCACCTAATGGTGTCATTTTTCTTTAAAATAGGTACCAAATACTAATAATGTGTCAACTTTAAACACAATGTTTTGAGCCAAAACATGCACAAATAACCCAATATGTTTCCCACACTGTTTCCAATTTAATTGGAACGTCATGTTGTCATTTATTTAGGTTTTTAGTTGACATATTATAGGTATTTGGTAACTATTTCGAAGAAAAATGTCACCATTAGGTGGTTAAATAAAAAAAACTTTTCATTAGATAGTTATTTCAAAATTTTGGATAACGTTAGGTAGTTATTATCAAAATATCCTATTATTTAATTATTATTTGTTTGTTAATATATTTATTATTACACTTATTGTAATAATATAAGCATTGATTAATACTAACATACTTGCTTGTGTATGATGCGGACATTAATTGGTAAATTAGATATTTTTATAATAACAACAAATATTTAAATTGTAATTACCGTAAATTATCTGGTTGATTAATTAAGGAAGCAACAAATGATAATAAATAACACTAGTGGAAAACACCCTATTTGCTGCGGTCAAATACCCCCTTTTTGCTGCGGTTTTTGGCGCAGCAAAAGGGTAAGTATTTGCTGCGGTTAGGTTGAAAAACGCAGCAAATACCTCAATTTCCCACCAAATTTTTACTAGTATTGGCTGCGTTTGCTATGGTTGACCGCAGCAAATAGTTGGTTTCCTACCAAATTTATAGCTTTTTTTTGCTTTTTTCTTCTTTAATAACCGCAACAAATAGTTGGTTTTCACGCTTTTTTTTTATTTTATATTATTAATTAAACATAATTATTAATAATCAATTAATGTAACCTATCACATATATTGTTTAATAATTACTAGCTTAATGATAACAATAACAATAAAATATACTTTGAAAAATGATAGAGACAATATAATTATATATAATAATATAATTACAACTTAAAATTACAATATAATGTATCAAACGTATCCTTAGCTTACAAACAATATAATGTAATGAAACTAGCTACCTTCTCTCGAACTTGTGCAATTTCTTCAACAGTGAACGGGCCTCGCCAAGCTAATGAGCCGACAACCTTCAATAAGTAAATTTAAAATTTACAGGTATTAGTATTGAATAATTACGAATATAGAACGAATTAAAAAGAAAATGAAAAACCACAAACACAACACAACAAACATCATCACAAATTCTTGGCCACTTCTGTAGGCTAGAAGAGCAAGCACCACAGCAAGCACAACAGAAAGCAGAAAGCAGAACAACACTACTGCAGCAGAAAGCAAGAAAGCAGAAAGCAGCAAGCAACCAGAACAGCCATAAATGCAGAAAGCAGAAAGCAGAAAGTAGCAAGCACAACAGCAAGCAATTTGAATTCTGTACGTAGGCTAGAATAGCAAGCACCACAGCAAGCAACCGCAGAAAACAGAACAACAACCAAGCAGAACCGCAGCACAACAGCAAGCAACCAGAACAGCAGAACTACAGCGCAACAGCAAGCAACTAGAACATCACAACAGCAAGCAACCAGAACAACAGAACTACAGCAGAACAGCACAACAGCAAGCAACTGCCTCTGAGGAAGGCTCATTACATCTACAAGCTGCTCTAAAGACAATAACAGCAGCAGCAGAAAGCAACTTAAGCAGCAAGCATAACAGCAGCAGTTGTGTCAGATTGAATGCAGGCTGCTAGTTGTGTAGGTTTTTAGGGCTGCTAGTGTAGGTTGGGAAGTGCAGGCTACTAGCTAGTTGTGTAGGTTTTCAGGGCTGTTAGTGCTGTGGTGTTTGATATGTAGAAATGAAGGTTGGAAATGCAGTTTGCTTGATGAAGGCCTGAGCAGTTCGGGTTCGAATTTAAAAATAAACAGAATCAGCAGCAGAAACGGAAACAACAAGCAAAAACAGGTTCGGGTTGGGACAGACGCAGAAAAAGCATGCCCGAATCGGCCTACACTTGCCCGAATCGGCCGAGACTTGCCCGAATCGGTCGAGACTTGCCCAAATCGGCCGAGACTTGCCCGAATCAGCCTCGACTTGACCGAATCAGCAGAGACTTTCCCGAATCGGCCTAGACTTGCCCGAATCGACAGAGTTTTGCCCGAATCGGCCTACACTTGCCTGAATCAGCCTTGACTTGCCCGAATCGACCGGGACTTGCCCAAATTGGCCTAGACTTGCCCGAATCGGCCGATAGTTACCCACATCGGCCAAAACTTGGCCGAATCAGGCAAGATGTGCCCAAGTTAAAGGAGCACCCCATATTCATGCTCAACCACACAAATTATTGTTTCCAACATCAAATAAAGAAAGCTTACAAACTCACCGTGGTCAAGTCATCTGATGCCGTGCAACTTGAAATGATATCTAGCATATACCTCATGACATAGTAGCCACACTCGACGTCGTTTTGTTGTTGTGCACAGTATAAACAATGATAGATTAGCATTGTAAACCTCACAGCACTTAGGAAATTTTCAAACTACATCTATTGAATGAAACTACTAAAAATACCTCGACATTTATCAACTTAGGAATTGAGCCACTTGGGGTAATACCAATCTTCCTCATAACACTACATAACCATAAAGAATAGCATTTAACAAATTTGTTAGTAACTTATAGGCACTTTAGACACATACACACAAACAAACATTTATTACTTATTTACCTATTCAACCATGTCATGATCATATATTTCTTTGGTGGTTCAGTACGACACGAGTCAAAGATATACACCGTGTGCGTCCAAGGAGAAATGAGTAGAAGGACCCAATGCGTTCTACAAAAACAATGCCAGTATGTAAAAATGACACTTTGTTCCCGATTACAGTATACAGTATGGAAATACTTTACTACTATTAAGTAGTTAAGATTCGCATACCTCTCTAGGTACGGTGCTAGAACAAACTTTCTCTTGGATCGCATTGCTTCAACAACACCGCGCTCTAGGTAATCTTTTACTTCTGCTNTCTAGTTAATCTTTTACTTCTACTGGAATCTTTAAGCATCGTTGATCATGAATCTCATACGGACATAACCAACCGACCTTCAAAATTGTCTGGCACCCATCCAAATCCACATACAATGCGCTATTACAAAAAAAATTTGAGTCACTTAGGCCGATTAAAGACGTTCATGCACAACGATTAATTACAACAGAAACATGTGAGTAATGTAATTAAAGTCATTGTAACTACTTACCTCATGAAAGCTTGTAATATACCAATCGATAGCATATCTTCGGCCATGAAGTCAGCAACGTCTCCTCGTGTAATCCAAGTATCGGTGTCTTCAAAGTAGTGAAATTGTGTCTTATTCAACACCACTTTGAGAGACACATTTGCGGGCTCGTCCTTCAAACATGTGTACAGCCAACTACACTCTTCCGTCAAACTTCCAACCACTTCATGATCAACTAGCTGTTGTGCTTCCCCGGGAATGGAACCCTTGGAGGAGATTTTTTTTTGTGGGCGTTCAATCTTTTTTGGAGGTTCTTGTTTATCAATCGAGTTCGCCTTGTTCTTAGCAGATGCCACCATTTTGCCCTTACAGTCTCCTTTGTTCCCTCCATCTTGCTTCGGCTTCTTTGGACACAACTTCTGCAAAACCTATATAATACCTCAAAAGCTTAAAATAAACCATACTTCATACTTTCTTTATTAAAAACAACCAAACATTCTTGTTCAAAATAAACCATATGTATTGGGGAACTGAAAGATTAAAAATACCTCCTCTGAAAACCGCACCCAAGCGCGTGGCCATGTAACAAATGACCCTTGTGCTTGAGCTACGGTGTTGATGTCATATTCAACCCTTGCTACTGGGAGTGCATAATCTTCCATTCCATTGACAACTTCATTAACGGCGACCCAAAATTCTGAATCTTCTACTCTTTTGAAACGACTGACCCCATCATTGTTTGGAGGTTGTACACATCCATACGCAACCTCAACTAAGTCCCCACATTCCTCGTCCCAATCCATAGGAAGCAGTAAAATGCATGGAGTCTCCTCCTACCACGTGCATATAAACATATATGTTAAATAAGCGTGGAAATAGACTTTCATAACATGTTTTGAATCACTAAATGACTATGATTGAAATGAATCAGTACTTGTACATCAGGTAATGGGGGATCAGGAGTCCTCTTCGTCATTTTAGAGGTGCCATGTTTGCTTGACTTATCAGGAACTTGAGCCATATTCAATTCCACAACGTCCTTCAACCCCAACTTACCTAAGAAGGAATTTAATTGACAAGACATCTGATGTGTGACCTTTTGCACCTCCTGTTCGACCAACTCTTGCACTTTCTTCTCCATCTCCAATTCCATCGTGGAGCTTGAACTATGTGACTGTGAGGAAACACCAAGACCTTTCTTGCTGCCTAAACGGACACCTCCTCGTCCTCTTACTCGACCTTGGTGATCTTTCCCCACAACTATCACCAAAGCATCTTTGCCAGGTTCAGGCTTAAACTCACCCTTTGCCTCCTTCTCTTTCAATCCAATCTGCACAAACGCCAATTGACAGTTTTAAGTAAAGATGAGCAAAAACAGACATTGGGGAGCAAAAATGAAAGTTGGGAAGCAAATACGGAAATTATACCATAACATCGGCAATTTTCTTCACGGACAGATTTGAGATGGTCCTTTTCCCGGATGAATCTCGACCATGTAGAGAGCAATACCAATCAACGACCCTATCACCAACAAGTGTGATTGATGAGGAGGATCCACCGGATGTGGTTGCACCACATGACACCACCTTCTGATAGAATCCCTCGTTATACCAAACCTTTTCTGATTGGTTGTAGGTTCGTCTACCCATGTGATGATAAGCTAGTTTTTTTTGGCACTTGTAGAAGCCTTAGCAATTTTTTCCTATCATGTATGATCGAATTCAAAGTTATAATGTGCATGTAATAAGCGTTGTAAAATGAATAACAAAGTATGAAGACAACAAAGGAAAATAAAGATCAAATTTTATATGTTCACTTACAACTTCTTTTGGTGTAGTCTTTTGGGCCACAAATTCTGACCAAATGTCCAGGGTCAAGTGGGGGTAAATATCCCACGGCAGTTTTTCATTTTCCGCCTTGTCTCCCTCACCTTCCACACCCTTGCTTGTGTTTCCTCTCTTCCTCTTCTTTTTGATCCACCGACTCACTAACTTTGATTTGAAATCTCTAAACCTTTGAGCAAATGCCGAATAGAAAACATTCTTCTTCTGTTCATCGGGCTCAATGTGAAACAAATTCTGCATAGCTCAGAGGGAAGTTGTTAGTACTATATGATTTTAAAAAAAATAAAGAATAAGGATACTATATGCATAAGTGCTTAAAAATTTACCACTGTATCTTCCCAACAAAATTTCTTTAGAACTTCATCTACATCCTCCCATTTATCTAAGATCAAAAGTTTTCGAACAGAAACCCCAACATGCGTTCCATACCTAGTCCTCCACTTTCCCATAGGTTTCCCGTATACATCATACTCCAAGTGCATTGGTTCACTTGCTTGCACGCCTTTAGATGGACCTCGACGCTTCTGCGGCAATTTGGACTTAGTGCCTTGACTTGTTGATGGTACAATTGCAACATTTTGCTTCACTACGGGGGGGATAACTATTTGTTGTTCAGGAAGGAGGCCAGTTTTCTCAGCAACGAGCTCATGCTCCTCGATTTTATCAAGTAACTTGTCATAAGCCACATCTTCCGGTTCCCCTTGATCCTCTTCTTTAGTGGCATCAAACTCCGGGTCAAATTCAGAGCATTGGCTGTCAGAAGTGCGTGTATCATCATCATCACTACCCATTGCCAAGCCAACCTAGGGAATGAATACTTGAAACACATAGGACCAAAAGAATAAAGTCACACTCAAGAATTCCGAATTAAAAAATTATCAATGAATTTAATAAATTCTCCACAAACATATACGGATATCCAAACAACATTACGAATAGGATCAAAAGCATATATGAGTATCCAACCGCAGTTATGATCAATCAATAATATTGATTTTTATAAATTGACATACACTAAATTTAATAATAAATCGAATTCAAAAATTAAAAAACGATTGAACACTTCATTTAAAATCAACATTACATTCAAGTTTGATTCAAATATAATCTCAAATACAATCAACATCACAAATCTTCTACTGTCAATCCTCAACAACTATCCCTTCTGTATGGTCATCACGCATGTAGTTTGTATCATCTACAATTGAGTCAGCTACATTTGCTTTGGGACCCAAAAGCGGTGATGAATCATCGAAGGCATCATACTCTTCCTCATCATCTACATCACCTACTCCAAGTATACTTCTTTTACCAGGCACTACAATAGACCATTTACGATCTTCCGGGTCAGCTATGTAAAACACTTGCTTAGCTTGTGATGCAAGTATAAAAGGCTCTTCACCATCGCGCATGCGTGCAAGATCAACAAGGGTAAACCCACAAGGGTCATCTTTCTGAACCGCACGACGACTTGAATCTACCCACTTGTATTTGAAAAGACCAACTTTTAAAGTTGAGTAATCTAGCTCCCATATTTCCTGTATTTTGCCGTAGTACAACATTTTAGCATCCATAGGAGATTGGTCCTTAGCACTTGTGTAAAAAGTAGAGGATGCCACTATACAAACTCCACTATTTTGTAAACACCGAGACTTTTCGTCTTGAGAAATGGTGTAAAATGTGTAGCCGTTGACATCATATCCCTCAAAACAATTAACAGAATCCCGAGGACCAAAAGCAAACCACCGAACAGTTTCAGAAGCACCCTACAGTTGCCCAACGATCACTCGATTATAAAACCAATCAATGAAGGTTTTATTATGCAATAACATCAATGACCTTTCCCCTTTTAAATTGGGGTTTTCATCCCTCAAAACTTGCATATGCTCATCTATAAATGGATGCACTTCCAACACATGGTGTAAGACATACAAGTGCTCTTGTCGGAGTATGTGTGTGAAAACAGTGACCGTCTTTAACCCAATTGTCCCCTTACCATCTAACTTGCCTTCATGACACGAACTAGGAAGACCAATAGGTGTCACACCTGATTAATACTCGGCTACAAAATTACTAATCTCATCAGCCACAATGCCATTAACCATACTAGCTTCAGGTTTTGCAGTATTCCTTACTTTATTTCCATAGACCCTAATTTGCCTTTCAAATGGATAGCACCATCTCAAATACACAGGATCCAAAAGCTTAATTTCACGCACAAGATGAAGAATTAGATGAACCATTATGTCAAAGAAAGTAGGAGGAAAATACATCTCAAACTTGCATAGAGTCACAATAACATCTTGTTGAAGAGCGTCCAACTTTGTGGGATCCAACACTTTACTGCAAATTGTATTAAAGAACGAACACAAAGCAGTTATAATGTACCTTACATGTTTAGGTAGGATCCCAAGAATTGCAATTGGTAAGAAAACTTGCATCATGACGTGGCAATCGTGTGATTTCATGCCGGACAACATCAATTCACCATCTAATGACACAAATCGTTTCATGTTCGAGGAGTAACCAGACGGTACCTTTATGTTGTACAAAGTCTCACAAAAACGCTTTTTCTCAGCCTTGGACAATGTGTAGCAAGCTGGTGGCAGATAGTAAACGGTCGCTTGTTCGAAATTATCTTGCTCCTCATTTTCCTTTTCCTTTCCCTTTTTAGAAAAGGCATGTTCGTCTTTCACAGGCTTCTTCCTTTTCCTACTTCCCTTCACCTGAGGCCACAACTCAGGTCTCACACCGATTTTTTTTAAGAAATCACGAGCCACTTTTCCGTCCTTAGTCTTACCTGTAATGTTAAACAATGTTCCAAGTATGGCATCGCAAACATTTTTTTCAACGTGCATTACGTCAACACAATGGCGAACTTGTAAATCTTTCCAATATGGAAGCTGCCAAAAGATGGACTCCTTTTTCCACAATAATTTACATTCCTTGTTCGGTTTACTGAAGATGGTTTCAACACCCTTAACACGCTTATAAACCTCATACCCAGTTAAAGGTCGGCGAGCAACACGATCTTCAACCTTTCCGTTGAATGCTTTCTTTTTCCTACGATAAGGGTGATTGGGAGGTAAGAACCTCCGGTTACACCAATCGACGTACTTACCGACCCATGTTTCATCCATGTCATCCATACAAATAGGGCAAGCATTCTTCCCTTTATTCTTGTACCCAGATAAGTTTCCATAAGCCGGGAAATCATTTAGAGTGCACAGAAGCATGGCACGCAATGTAAACGTCTCCCTTGCATGAGCATCAAACACTTCAACACCTTCATCCCACAGCTTCTTCAAGTAATCAACAATAGGTGCAAGATAAACATCAATGTCATTACCGGGCTGCTTGGGGCCAGAAATCAAAAGAGACAACATAAGGTACTTTTGTTTCATACATAACCATGGTGGAAGATTGTAGATGGTGAGAATGACGGGCCATGAGCTATGCTTTGAACTAAGAGTGCCAAAAGGGTTCATTCCATCAGTGCATAACCCTAGCCTTAGGTTAAGATTGTCCGCCCCAAATGTCTGATATTTTCTGTTAATATTCTTCCATTCAGGAGCATCGGACGGATGTTAGAGCAAAGTCGACGACTTCTATCTCCTTTCTGCATACCACCTTAAATTCTTGGCATCCTTACTAATTGAAAACAACCGCTTGAATCTTGGTATAATAGGAAGATACCACAACACTTTTGCAGGCGGGCCTTTGGCACCACGTGCCCCTTCCCTGTCATACCTAGGCAAAGCGTACTTTGGACACTTGTCCAAGGATTCATACTCATTTCGATACAATACACAATCATTAGGACATGCATGTATCTTCTGTTACTCCAATCCAAAAGGCCACATCAATTTCTTGGCATAGTAATTGGACTTAGGAAGCTCATTCCCATCGGGAAACATAGTTTCCAAAAGACTTAACAACTCAGTAAAACCAGTGTCACACCAGTTGTACTTTGACTTTATATTATACAAGTTTAACTGATAAGTTGATA
Organism: Suaeda aralocaspica; assembly: GCA_016808085.1. Classification (NCBI taxonomy): domain Eukaryota; kingdom Viridiplantae; phylum Streptophyta; class Magnoliopsida; order Caryophyllales; family Amaranthaceae; genus Suaeda; species Suaeda aralocaspica. Next base: position 614,956 of record PYUH01000067.1, on the reverse strand, counting down.
TTTTATATGTATTTTACCCCCGATCCCGGTTGATTCTTAGCTCTAATATGGCTCTTTTGAGCCATTTCTACTAACTTTTGCTACTGTCTCTTATACACATCTCTTGTTTATCAANTTTCGAGTGTTTGTTGTGCTTTTTATTAGATTTTACAGGAATCGATGATTTATCGTTGTTTTCCGAGCCTTTTGAAGCACTTGAAGAAGTTAGTGAAGAGTTGAAGTCAATTTGGGAAGCTAAACGGAAGACTAGAAGTGTTAAAACGAAGAATTAAAGAGGCAATTAAGGAAGAACGAGCGAAAACCGAGAAGTGAAGCAAAATAGGCTACCCGCCCGGGTCGAGGCTGTGCGCCCGGGTGAGGGCTGCACGCCCGGACCCTCCGGGCGGGTGGCTCTGAAGGCCCAAATCACGCGCTTTTCCCTTGTTTAGCCTAAGTACTTAAGTATTTTTGCTCCTAATTAGTGAATTACGCCTTTTTAGACTTTGAAATCCTAGTTTACTAAAAAATTATCTCAAAGTGTAGAACTATATTTAATCGTTCAATCAATAATATTCAGGTTCTATTTTATTCCCAATTCTTGTTCTTAGTTATGTTTATTATTATTTTCAATTTATGTTCTTAATTTTTATAGTTTTATGTTTAGATTTAATTTTCTTGATTGTTGTTAGTTTTGTTTAGTTTAATCATTTTTAGTGTTTTAATTACTTTGATTAATTTAGTTTTTATTTCTTCAATTATGAGTGAGTAGTTCTTTTTCTAGGACTAGGGGATCCATGGATTAATTGGTGATGTTTTGCTCATAAATATTAGTTTAACTATTAATGTGCTTGAATTCTTATTGTCAATTAGTATTGCTTTCAATTAAATACTGGCCAGGTTTAGTTGTTAGTTTGATGTTGTTGAAATCGATGCCGAGAGGTAAGATTACCACAATTAGATCATAAGGACAATAGGCAAAACGAGTCTAAGTGAGCGAGAGCTATTAGAGGAGTTTTGAAGGGGACTAGATTCGAGAGAATTAGTGGACCTTAATTCAAGGAAATTGATAATATAATTAATTATAAGTGTGCAAATTCACTGGTTAATCTGTGGTGATCCGATGTCCTAGGTCTAGTTATTAATTAATTCTCTTAACCAATTTAGCTCTAATTCTAGTTTATTTCTTAGTCACAATCGTCACTCAAAGGCCCTTTACACGGTTTAGACTTTTTAGAACTAATAGGTTTAATTGCTTCCCTGTGGATTCGATCCCTACTTCCCTAGCTATATTAGTTAGAGTGGTTAGGTTTATTTTTGATAGGTGTGCGATAGCCTCATCAAATTTTGGCGCCGTTGCCGGGGAGGCAATTTTTAATTCTATTAGTCGGGTTTATACTGTTTTTCTTTTTATTTTTCTTAGTCTCAAAGAACTTTTTGGTTCTTTGAGGCAGTTTCTCATCTTTGCTCGGAGTTACATATTGTGCAGGTTTATAGGTTTATGCAAACCGACCACGAGCCTGATACTTTCATTTTCCCTGAGCCCGAGCGAGTATTTTTGAAGCGGTTGAGACGTAGTAGACGCCGAATTTTTCTTCCCCGATCTGTGGAGGAAACTGTTTCTGACTTGTCTCAGTTTTTCGAGTTCACCTTCAATCCGCTGTTTGAAGGGTATTTAGAAGTTGAAATGGCTGCCGAAGGAGAAGGACAGGGTAGAGGACCACCACCTCCACCACCACCACCTGCGGCCCATTCGTTGAGAGGCTATTCCCTGCCTAGTACGGAGTCTATGGCTGGAGGTTATTCAGTACCTGATATCGATGCTGCTAATTTTGAACTGAAACTGGCTCTTGTGAACATGGTTGAACGTAATCAATTTTCAGGGACATTGAAGGAGGATCCGAATTTACATTTACAAAATTTCCTTCCATACTGTGATACTATAAGCAAATGAACGTTTCTAAGGATTACATTAGAAGGAGAATGTTCCCATTTTCATTGAAGGACAAGGCTAGAACCTGGTTGAATGATCTTAATATGGCCACAATTAATTGTTGGGAGGACTTGGCTCTTGCTTTTCAGAGGAAGTACTATCCACCACAGAGAACAACTTTATTGAGGAGTCAAATTACTAACTTTAATCAGGAGACAGATGAGTCACTTTATGATGCTTGGGAACGGTTTAAGGAGTTGTTGAGAATGTGTCCTCATCATGGGCTTGAGAAATGGTTTATGGTTCAGTCATTCTACAATGGGTTTGGTAATGAGAGTAGGGCTTTGTTAGATTCTGCTGCTAATGGTCGATTCATGAACCAGGAGGTCAATGCTGCATATGAACTGATTGATGAAATAGCCACTCATAATTCACAGTTTGGTAACCTTAGAGGGCATTCCAAGAAGGGTGGAAAACATGTAGTTGATGATAAGTATGAGAGTCTAGCTGCACAGTTCAATGCCATAAGTTAGAAGCTTGATAAGATTGGTACTACAGCTCCTCCACATCACCTGTAGCTGCACTTTCGGGATGTACTGATCCTTTATGTGATTCCTGTGGTTCGTTCGGTCATAGTTCCCAGTCATGTAACAGTTCAGTAGAGTAAGTGTGTGCCTTTCAAGCCTACAAGAATAACCCATTTTCCAATACATATAATCCAGGCTGGAAGGATCACCCATACTTTTCCTACAAGAACAATAGCAATGTACAGAATCCTCAGCAAGCTATGCCACCTCAGCAGGCACCCCAGCAGATGCAGAGATATGTACCACCACACCCACCAGGTTTCAGTAGGCCACCACTATCAGCACCACCCTTGCCAGTTGAACCTAGTGGAGAAATCTCAGAGCTGAAGAATATGATGTTGCAAATGCAGAAAAATATGGAGGCAATGCAGGCTCACAACAAGCACCTGGAGACCCAGATAGCTCAGATTGCACAATCAACTGCTCAAAGGCAACCAGGCCACCTTCCATCACAACCTACACCTCCAGTATCACAGGCATCACAGAATCCCCCGAGGGACCATGTCAATGCCATCACTTTGAGGAGTGGAACTGCTTATGAGGGCCCGAAAATGCCTACTGATGATGTTAATTCTGATGTTGCAGGTGGAGCTGAAAAGACCAGTGATGTGGTGATTGAAGATTTGGAGACAGTTCCAGCTAAGGAAACTGAAGCACCTAAGGAGAAGGTAGATGACACATCGATTGATACAATCCCGAGGTCACAGGTTAGGTTACCCTTTCCGAACAGGGTAACCAGAAGTAAGAATGATAATCATCTCAGTAAATTTTTAGATATTGTGAAGAATTTGCAGGTTACTGTTCCATTTACTGATTTGATAACCCAAATTCCTACTTATACTAAATTTTTGAAAGATATTTTAAGCAGGAAACGTGAGTTGAATGTGGTGGAGACCGTAGCACTTACGGAGGAGTGCAGGGCCATACTACAAAATAAGTCACCACCGAAACTAAAGGACTCGGGAAGTTTTTCTATTCCCTGTAATATTGGCCCACTGTTCATTGATAAAGCTTTATGTGATTTAGGGGCTAGTGTTAGTGTTATGCCTTTATCTATTTGTAAAAAACTTGATATGGGTGCTTTAAAGGTTACTAACATCACTTTGCAGATGGCAGATAGGACAGTGAAATACCCTAAAGGTATTTTAGAGGATGTCCCGGTGAGATTCGGAAAAATTTTCATTCCTGTTGATTTTGTTGTGTTAGATATGGATGAGGATGCTCATATCCCAATTATACTTGGTAGACCTTTCTTACACACTGCAGGTGCTGTTATTGATGTCAAAAATGGTAGTTTGACTCTTTCTGTAGGGGATGATAAAGTTACCTTTAATCTTAATGCTGCTCTTAAGAGTCCTATGATGGAACAGTCATGTTATGTTATTGATGTCATTGATGAAATTGTTATTCATGATATGCTTCGATCCACCACAAAGGATCTTCTAGAGGCCGTTGTTTGCCTTGATATTGGTGCAGGTGAAGGTACAATTGATGCCGATGAATTGGTCTAGGATCTCACTGGTGAGGAATTAAATCCGGTGGAGAGCCGGAAATTTATTGTGTTACCACAAGAGGTTTGTTCTGTTAAAGAGGTAACCCAACCTGAGATGAAACCCCTCCCCTCTAATTTAAAATATGCTTTTCTAGATGATAAGGAGTTGTACCCAGTCATTGTCAGTGCTTCTCTTACCGATATTCAATTAAATAAACTCTTGTCTGTGCTTAAGTCTCATAAAAAGGCTATTGGCTATACTATTGATGATTTGACTGGTATTAGTCCTGATTTTTGCATGCATAGAATTCATTTAGAGGAAGGTCATAAACCTTGTATACAGGGTCAACATCGTTTGAATCCTAACATGTAGGAGGTGGTAAAGAAAGAAGTTCTTAAACTTCTAGATGCAGGTATTATTTACTCGGTGCCTGATTCCCAGTGGGTAAGTCCCGTACAGGTAGTCCCTAAGAAAGGGGGAACAACTGTTGTTCGTAATGATAAAAATGAATTAATTCCTACTAGAGTTGTTACAGGATGGAGAATGTGTATTGATTATAGAAAACTGAAATTTGCAACTAAAAAGCATTTCCCCTCCCTTTTATTGATCAAATGCTAAAGATTAGCTAAGAATAAGTATTTCTGCATCTTGATGGATATTCGGGTTCTTTCAGATCCCCATCCATCCCGATGACAGGGAGAAAACGACTTTTACATGTCCTTACGGTACTTTTCTTATCGTAGAATGCTTTTTGGTTTATGTAATGCACCCTATACTTTCAACGTTGTATGATGAGCATTTTTTCTGAATTCATAGGTCTATTAGGGAAGTCTTCATGGATGATTTAGTGTTTATGGTTCTGATTTTGATTCATGTTTGCTAATTTACTAAAGTTCTCGAAAGATGGGAACAGGTAAATCTGGTTTTAAATTGGAAAAAAGTCATTTTATGGTCATGAAGGAGTAGTTTTGGGACATTTGGTGTCCGAACGCGGTATTGAGTGGATAAGCGAAAATACAGTAATTGAGCAACTACCACCTCCGGTGAATGTAAAGGGGTAAGAAGTTTTTTGGGTCATGCTAGTTTTTATCGCAGGTTTATAAGGATTTTTCTAAAATTGCGAAACCACAACTCAATTGCTGTTGAAAGATGCTGAATTAAATTCACTGATGAGTGTCTGGAGTCCTTTAATATGATCAAAAATGCACTAATTTCCGCACCCATTATACGTCCCCCGATTGAATTTACCTTTGGAATAATGTGTGATGCTAGTGATTTTGCAGTTGGTGGCAGTTCTAGGTCAAGGAGGGAAAGGTCCTACATGCTATTTTATGCTAGTAAGACCTTGAGTGAAGCTCAAGTTAATTATGCCCACACAGAAAAAGAGTTGCTTGCTATTGTTTATGCACTAGACAAATTTCGTGCTTACCTTGTAGGTTCAAAGTTTTGTTTACACTGACCATGCAGCTCTTAAGTAACCCTTGGAAAGAAGAAGCCAAACCGAGGCTTATTCGGTGGATTCTGTTGCTTCAAAGAGTTTGAGCCGAGATTCGTGATAAAGGGAGCAGAGATGTGGTAGCTGACCACTTATCGAGGATACGGTATGATGATGGGGAAATCTCTACCCCCATTGATGATTCTTTTCCTGATGAACATCTGTTTGCAGACTGTGTTAACTCCCCTTGGTTTGCTGATTTTGCTAACTATGTTGTAGGAGGTGTCTTACCTTCTGATTTGACCTATCAGCAGAAAAAGAAGTTCTTGCACGATGTTAAGCGATACTTTTGGGATGATCCTAACTTGTTTCGTGAGTGTGCAGATGGTTTATACAGGAAATGCGTTCCAGAANGTTTATACATGAAATGCGTTCCAGAATAGGAAGTCTATGGTGTACTCCACCATTGCCATTCCTCACCATATGGAGGTCATGCTGGACCTTCTAAGACGATGTTTAAGGTCCTTGAATCTGGTTTTTATTGGCCTACTATCCTACAGGATGCTCGAGCTTTTATTATGTCTTGCGATTCGTGCCAACGAACAGGTAATATCTCACAACGGCACGAAATGCCCCAAACAGCTATATTGGCAGTAGAAATTTTTGATGTTTGGGGTATTGATTACATGGGCCCCTTTCCATCCTCGAATGGTAATCGTTTCATATTAGTTGCTGTAGATTATGTTTCTAAATGGGTGGAAGCTCTTGCTACCCCCCATTGTGATTCTAACATTGTTTTGAGGATGTTTCGGCAGGTTATCTTTCCTAGGTTCGGAGTTCCTAGAGCTGTCATCAGTGACGAGGGGAAGCATTTCCATGAGAAAAGGCTAGATAAACTGCTGGAGAAGTACGGTGTTTACCACAGAACGGGATTAGCATATCATCCACAAACCAGTGGACAGGTAGAGCTTTCAAACCGAGAAATCAAAGCCATCCTGGAGAAAACGGTTGCAAAGTCAAGGAAGGATTGGAGTAGCAAGCTGTATGATGCATTATGGGCATATAGAACGGCCTTCAAGACACCTATCGGTACATCTCCATATCGGTTAGTATATGGGAAAGCGTGCCATTTGCCAGTTGAGTTAGAATACAAGGCTTACTGGGCAGTAAAGGAGCTCAACATGGATGCCAAGCTTGCAGGTTAGAAACGGTTACTTCAATTGAATGAGCTAGACGAGTTTCGATTGGGAGCCTATGATAGTGCTAAGATTTATAAGGAAAAGACTAAGAGATGGCACGATAAGCGAATTGTAAGAAAGGAATTTGCAACAGGTGATAAGGTCCTATTATTTAATTCTAGACTGAAAATTTTTCCTGGAAAGTTGAGGTCTAGGTGGAGCGGTCCTTTTATTGTTACTATGGTAAGCAAATATGGATTTGTAGAGGTCCAGAATGAGAAAGGAGAGCGATTCAAGGTTAATGGACATCGCCTCAAGCACTACTATTAAGGTGATGTTGTTGGCCTAGTTGAAGAAATCAATCTCCGAGACCCACACCCCTGTGAGCTATGAGGTAATACGGTCAAGCTAACGACCTTAAACAAGCGCTTTGCGGGAGGCAACCCGTAGTTAGTTTAGATTTTAGTAGCCTTTTCATTTTTATTTTCTTAGTTTAGTAGGGACTCTAGCTCATTTCTTAGTATTGGTAAGGGGAGAGTGAGGTACTAATGAATTCTTCAAGTGTTTCGGTGTGATTACAGGTGAAATTTAGGTGAAAAGAATTAAAAAGGACGAAAAAAGCTCAAAATAGCCATTCGCCCGGACCACTCGGGCGAACACACTACCCTGGGCGAAAAGCCTTCGTCCCGGGCGTGTAACCCATTTTTCCACACTTAGTTTTTTTTTTCAAAAATCCCAAAAGAGCCATTCGCCCGGACCCTCCGGGCGAGCAACCCCCCTCCGGGCGCGCTGCCTTCGGGCCGGGCGTGTGGCAGTTCATCTGTTTTTTTTTTATTTTTTTTATTTTTTTTTCTTTTCTTTCCTCCTTTTCCACGCCTTTCTTCTTCTTCTTCTTCTTTCTTCCTTCTTCCTTCTCTCACCTCTCATTTTCTTTTCTTCACTTTCTCTCTCTACAAATTCCTCCATATTTTCTCTAACTTCTCTCTACTATATCTCACTCATTACTCACCCAAATTCACTCAAATTTTCTCCAAAATCAATCTTTTTCCATCCTCTCTTAGATCCCCACAAAAATTTTCACTTACAACCACTTTCATCTCACACCCACTAATTACTACTCAATAATCTTCCATGACACCAAAAAGGCAACGGGTCAGAGAAAGCTCAAGAGGCGAACCACGAGGGCTAGGACGTGATCCTACATATGGGTTAGTTGCTTTTGGTTCCCAAGAGCAAAAGGTAAGGTTCGAAAAACTCAAATTAAGGCATGTGACCCCCACCCGTTTCATTGATCATCAACTATTGCATGCTTTAGGTATTCATAATGAAACTGAGGAATTATTTCGATCTATGGGTATGCATAGTTTCTTTGGAATGGATGCCCCAACTTATCCTAACATAACATATGAGTTTATGTCAAGTTTTGAAATTGACAGGCCTAACCCCAAGGCACCTGTTAGAGGTGTCAGCTTTAGAATGTTTAATGTAAATCGTTATGAAACGATCGAAGATTTTGGGGCAATATTTGGTTTGGCCAGTTGGGGGCGTGCTAGACCCCCAAAGGGCTTTGATGATGTAGCTTGGTGGTATTCTTTAACAGGTGTGCATCTGACCAACTGGCAGCATGCAAAACCAGCCTTCTGCTAGGATCACTCACCGTTTTCTTGCAGGAACGGTATTTGGTCGGTTTGAACAACATGAAGTTCGTACCAAAGAGATGTGGTGCCTAGGAAGGCACTTAGTTAAAACTTCTTTTCCTTATCGTCTTCATCTTCCCCATCTATTTGCCATGCATCTCCATACCCAATGTAAGACTTATACTGGTACCGATCGATTTGGTGAGCCTACCATTAACAATATTGTTTTTGGTGGCCTTCTGACTTTTGTTGGCAGGTACTATAAGGCGAACTTTGAGTATGGGGGACCCCTGCTGTGGGGTCCCGCTACTTGATGCCGCCTACCTCAGCCAATGTGATTGGCTAGATTTGTGTGGTGGGGGGCTCAGATAGTACATGGACCATCTGGGAGTTTCTTTACCCTCCCTGATACTTCACTGACCGGATTGCTGCCTGATCAGAATCCTATCTGATGCCTCTGGATGGTCGTCTTGCAGGTTCTTCTGCAGGTACTTCAGGACATGCTGGGCCGAGCCAACCCTAGCAGTTCGTGCCCCAGCCACCACCCCAGCAGCCACCACCCCAGCAGCCCCCACAACAACCACCTACAGACCCTGCCCCGTGGCAGGCGCAGATGAACCAGCTGCAGAACCAGTTTAACAACTTCCAGATCCAGCAGCAGCAGTTCATGGATCGGTTTGCCACTTTTGAGCAGGATCATCGTCTTGCTATGTACCCGATCTACGAACACTACGTCTGTACTAGCGTACTACCCTCCGCTGGCCCCCACCCGTCATGGTACCGCTTCAACCCTGGAGAAGGGACCAGTAGAGCAGGAGGAGCAGGTGGTGGTGATGATGATGATGATGATGGTAGTGCCAGTGAGGACACTGACACTTTCCTCCAGTCTGACTGAGAGGAGTCCCTTACTTCCTTCAGCATGAGGACATTGCTGAGTCCGGCTTGGGGGAGGTAACTTTATTGCTTTCTTAGTTTAGTTTTTACTGCTTTCTAGTGTAGTTTTATTGCTTTATTAGGATAGTCATATGGTTTGTACTACTTGTTAGAAGTAGGAGTTTACATATGACCAAAAAAAATGAACTGCTTTCATAGTTTAGATTTCTTTTTGCTTTTGTTAGTTAACTTTAGTTGATTGTTTGATTGATTGGTTTGATGAAACTTTGTGAATGGTGACTTCCCTGTGCCCCGCATTTTTATTTAAAAATGTTTTTGATTGATTTGGCCATGTGATGAGTTTTGCTTTGGGAATTGCCAACTTGGACTTGAACTTGACTTAGCTTGAAACGATTTCTAATCTTGCCATTATAACCATGTGTAGAGTAGAGGCTTGAACTGTGTTAACGGGAGGATTTGAGCCGCATACATTTTTCTATGTTTATTTTCTTTCATGTGTGCTTAGTTCCTGGTGCTTGTATGATCCATGTTTTTGGCTTTTGACTCTAGTAGCTTGGCTTTGATATGTTACATGCTGCGAATGATAAAAGGCATTCATTTCTTTTAGGAGCTTTCAGATTTTAGGCATTCCTTCACAAAATTTCCCTTGGTCCTTATTTTGAGCTTTTACCCTTCATTTGCATTTTAGCCACATTACAACCCTATTTGGCCTTGTTCTAATCTTTTGATTTATGCCCAAGCTTGGCTTGGGGGAGTTGAGGAGTTGTTTTGTTGTTGTGTTGCAATTGATTGGAGGTTTTGGAGGATTGAAAAATTGTGAAAAGGTTGTTATTAGAGTTTAATAATAGATCTCACATTAAGGCTCTGCATACCAATGTCTAGGCTAGTTTAATGAAGAATTAAAATGTTATACATCTTTTATTGGCCTAGATATGTATGTGTGATGATTTTGTCCTTGACATGTCATTAAGAGTCGTGAGTCTAAGTTGAAAAAATCTTGAAAGTTGAAAGAAAAAAAAAAGAGAAATTGAAAAGATGTTGAAAAAGAAAAGACTTGTGATATTTGGAGCAGTTGAAATGTAAGTTTTAATGGTGTGATGTGACCCCATGTGAATTGGTTTGATGTTGGAGTTGATGTTGGAGATGTTGATTTTGATTTTTAATTGCTACATGCGTATAGCCCGCATTTTCCACCACATTATCCCAAATCCTATCCTACCCATCACCCTAGCCACGTTACAAGCTCATAAAGTCCTTTTTGATCATCGTGTGCATATTTTTAGTTTTTGTGAACTGAGTCAATTGCCAAAGCTAGGGAGTATTACTTGCATTTCGAGTCGACATTCATACTAGGATTGAGTGACTACCTTTAAACACTTGCATGAGGTGTGAGATGTGGGTTTGGGTTCTCAAATTTTGCATTTANGGTTTGGGTTCTAAAATTTTGCATTTAGGGTTATACTAAGTAGAATTTCATGTCTTTGTACACTTTCATTTATGCATAAGATTGTTTGTTATGATGACGATATTGATGCAAGTCTTCATACACTTTCATTTATGCATAAGATTATTTGTTATAATGACGATATTGATGCAATAATCAGTTTTATTTATACTCTAAATGGGGAGGATTGTTGAATATTTTAGAGTATGAACATGATTATAATCCAAGTTAATTGTTTGGTAGTTAAATCAAACAATTATAAATAGAGAAGTGCAAAGTGGCATTTTATATAATATATTCCATGGATTGTGTTGTTTCAAAGTGCACGGTTGTTTTCTATAATTATGTGTTGTTTCTACTGAAACACTGCAACAAGGGGGGGGGGGGTGAATTGCTGTTTGGAACTCCAATGCGGAATTTAAACTATTTTGAGCGAATTAAAGAGTACGAGTGATATATATACGAGAAAAACTTCCTTGGCCCAAAGGAAGAAAACTCCACTTCTATCATAGGCCTGTAATTACTTTTACAACTTAAATTCTCTAATTTCACTGGTCAGTTCCTGTAGGAACTTGATTCTCAATTCTCACTCTTTATCTCTCGTTTCTATTTCTCTTTTTCTCCACTCTTCTCTAGTTCTCACACTTCTCTTTTTCTCACAGAATACAACTCAATACAAACTCTAATACATTGAAAGTACTTGTAAACTGGACTACAACATCAATATTAAGACTTAGACTCGTATGAATGCTCAAGTGTGTTTTTCGATGTTCTGCTCTTCTTCTTCTGAATTTCTTGGAGTATTTATAAAGTGATTCTGCCTTGTAAACTTCAGCCTTCACTTCTATCTTCTATGTTCCTTTGCATGATTCTGCCTAGGAACTTCACCTTGAATTTGTCACGTTCCTAGCTCCAAGTTCCTTACACTTTGAACCTGTGAAATCTCATAAGAACTCAAAGTATGTATTAGTTATAAGTTTGTTTGTGTTTAGTCATCATCAAATTTTACTTTCAATTCATGGGTCAACAATTTCCCCCTTTTTGATGATGACAAACCAAGGCAAACAAACTCAGAAAAGATGAAAACAATAAAAACATAAAAACATTAAGAACATATTTTTGATTTTTGAATATTTGATTTTTATGGAATTTTGATTTTGAGAAGATAAAGTATGTACTCTAAACTAAGACTAAAACTAGGATTATATACTTAGAATTTTGCAAGTTTTTAATAGAGTGAGTGCGAGTTAGGATTCAGACTTGATTTTATCTTGCAATTGTTTTGCCTTTCTCTTCCCCCTTTTGGCATCATCAAAATTCATAACTACGTTCCTTTTGGAACTTCTCATCACATCACCACTATTTCATATACAATGGTAGAAACTCCGCTTTTGGAAATTTAACATGTTTCTCAAGCAGCAATCTAACAATATTAGCCATCAAGATGCATCTAAAGAATAAAAAATAGAAGTATGACAGATATGTTCTCAAAAATAAAAGAAAGCACGAAAAAGATTCGCTACCCATAACTAATAATAATATTATTGAAGGAAAAGAAAGAAAACAAGGAAAACAAAGCAAAAATAAAAACTGAAGAAAATAGAAATCCAAGTCAAAATATTACAACCATATCGAAAAAAGTTCAAATAAAGAAAATGCAAAGAAGAAGGAGTGGGACATACAGGTTTAAGAGGCAGGGACAATGTTTAGAGGAACAGGGTCATCTGAGGTTTCTTCAGGAACGGAGGTAGGGGCTGTGTCCATAGGAACAGAAGTGCTGGGAACTTCTGCTTTTGGTGCTTCTTCTTCAACTTGAGTTCCTCCTTCACCTTCAGCAGCAGCAGTTCCAGCAGGAGCAGATGTAGTTCCTTTCGCATTTTTAGCTCAACAAGGCATGCTATGAGTTCTGCATGCTTCTTGTCATAAGACAACATAAAGGAACTCAAGGCCTGTCTCATCATGAAGACTTGACCTTCAACATCTATCCTACTGTTTTTCCAGCAGTTCCTTGAGGAATTGTTCCAATTTCTCTGTCTTCAATTCCCATGAACTATAACCTCAATCTCAGTAGTTTTAATCCCCTCAGTATCAAGATCAATGGTAGGAGGCTCACTATCAGACTTGTTTAGAAGTCTCCAACTTTTCCTCACTTTTGATCTTTCTTCTTCCTCCCTCTTATTTTTCTCCTCTAACCTCAAAATCTCAGTGTACCACTGAGTTTGCCCACGTAAAACACCTAAATTTAGTCCATTCATGAAAGAGACGTGAATGTACTGCTCCTTCTTCATGCCAACCTTCCCATACTCCTCTAATGGAACATTAAAGCTTTTGAAAATTTTTGTTAGTAAAGTTCCATAACCAACTTTCAATCCACTTGGAACAGTGTGATCCAAGTGAGAAATCATCAAGCTTGGGAAGTTTACTTGAACATTAAAAAAAAGGCAATAAATAACCGCACAATCCATCAAATTTGCTTCATTCCTCTTTTATGTTCGTGGGAACACAGTAACCACATTAAACATTAGCTTTCCAAGGGGTGAAAGCGAATTATGATCGATTTTATTCACCCCCTTTTTTCCTCCTAATTCCGTCAAAATCTCATCCTTACCCATCTTCCCAATCTTCAAATTATGTTTACCTTTAGAGTAATTATCATAACCCTCATTCGTCACGTCAAAGAGCTTAGCCAAATAATCAGCATCAAACGAAATCTCAACATCATTCACGGAACTAGTGATAGTTCCTTTAACAAATCCATAGTTGTCACAGAATTCTTGGATTGCTCTAGGATACGTATCATCAATTCCATGTTCACTTAGCAATTTAATCCACCCCTGATTATCGACAACATCTAACAATTCCACATAACCTACCGAACTACACCAATCTAAATCTAAAAACAAACCCTGAACATACTTGCTTCTACCTCCAGCGATTTTACGGTGTCATCCCCAACATCAACGTCTTCATCCTCATCCGTGGGTTCGACTTCGTCCCTTTTTCGTTTTTTCTCTGTCATGGAGGAGCTGGTTTTGGTTTTGGATTTTCCGGCGAGTTTTTCGGCCGGTCGCTGTGTGGACTTGGTTGTGGGGGTTTGAATTTCGGTTTCAAGTGAAGATGAGTGTTGAGTATCCATGGGTAATGAAGAGTTTGAAGGTTTAAATTTTTGGGGTTTTGAAGAGTGAGAAAGTGAAAAGTAAATAAAGAAGAGAGAGAGCTTTTAGGGTTGAGAGTGAAAGTGAGGTGTGAATAGTGGGTTGATTAGATGGGTATTTAAGGGAAAAGTAGTGCATGTATTTAGGATGGTGAATTTTGATATCTTTTGGTAACCTCCTTCTAAATGCATTCCCCCTATTTACGTGTAATTTGTTGCAAAATTTTGTTCATGGAATTTAAGATTTAAAAATTAAATATGTACATCCTATATGGTAGGAATTTGAAACAAAAAGAAATTAATTTCTGGAAACAAAAATTAATTTGTGGAAAAATAAAATTAGAAGGAAATATATATTACGTGAAAAGAGAGAACATATTTCACACCATCTAATTTAATCATCTCAGACAAGCAATCATGACACTAAGGATAATATTGATAGATATTTGCGAGTTATATTAAGGTTCCAGCGGGAACATGCTTTCGCACAAGATTTGTGATGAAAAATGCACATAGGAACTTCGTTACAAATGATGACGTACCTGAAGGAACTTCATGACTTTTATTGCAATTTTATCAATCTGAGTTCCATCCTCATCTTCTCATATCTTTCTCTATTCAATGGCCTTGTTAAGATGTTTGCAATTTGATTTTCAGTTTGACAAAATTCAAGTTTTATCAAACCTTTTTCTACATTGTCCTTGAGAAAATGATGATGAATATGAATGTGTTTGACACGTGAGTGGTGAACTGGATCTTTAGAAATACATATAGCACTTGTATTATCACAGTAAATAGGAATGCAATTATAGATAATACCAAAGTCCCTTAGTTGTTATTTTATCCAAAGCACTTGGGAAAAACATGCAGCAGGAGCTACATATTCTGCTTCAACAGTGGATAAGGCAACTGTGTTTTGCTTCTTGGAACTCCAAGAAACTAAACATGTTCCAAGGAACTGAATCATAATTGATGTGCTTTTTCTATTTACCAACTCACCTGCATAGTCCGCATCTGCAAATCTTGTTAACTCAAATGTGTCACAGTGAGTATAAGGATAGATCATCAGTTCCTTTCAAATATCTCAATATCCTCTTGACAGATGTTAAGTGTGATTCCTTTGGATTTTCTTGGAACCTAGCACAAACACCAACACTGTAAGCAATATCTGGTCTACTAGCAGTTAGGTACAGTAAGGAACCTATCATGCCTCTAGATAGCTTTTGATCCACACTTGTTCCACTGGGATCCTCATCCAATCTGGAGTTAGTTCCCATAGGAGTATGGTTCTTTTTGATGTTTCCATGCCATATTTCTTGAGGAGTTCCTTAATGTACTTCTGTTGGTGAATGTAAGTTCCTTTCTCAGTTTGTTTGATTTGCAAGCCAAGAAAGAAATTTAACTCGCCCATTAAGCTCATTTCAAATTCCCTGCTCATAAGATTAGTAAATTCTTGACACAAGGATTCGTTAGTAGTAACAAATATTATATCATCAACATAAACTTGAACAATGAGAAAATCAGTTCCTTTGGATTTTATAAACAAGGTTTTATCGACTTTTCCTCTTTTAAGACCATTTTCCAAAAGAAACTTTGACAACCTCTCATACCATGCTCTAGGAGCTTGTTTCAACCCATAAAAAGCCTTACCAAGCTTATAGACATGATTTGGAAATTTAGGATTTTCGAAACCAGGAGGTTATTCCACAAAAACATCTTCATTAAGAAAACCATTTAAGAAAGCACATTTAACATCCATTTGATACAATTTAAAACCCATAAATGAAGCAACAACAATTAAAATTCTAATAGCTTCTAACCTGGCGACAAGAGCAAAAGTTTCTTCAAAATCAATTCCTTCTTGTTGATTATAACCTTTAACTACTAACCTGGCCTTGTTCCTGATGATTGTGCCGTACTCATCTAGCTTGTTCCTGAACACCCATTTTAGTCCTATTACTTTCTAGTGTTCCGGTTGAGGCACAAGGTGCCAAACCTTGTTCCTTTCAAATTAATTCAGCTCATCTTGCATTGCTTGGATCCAATCAACATCCTCGAGTGCTTCTACATGATTCCAAGGCTCCATGATGGACAAGAATGCGTTAAAGGCACAGAAGTTCCTTACTTGAGATCTGGTCTAAGTTCCTTTCGTAATATCACTAATAATCATATCAATTGGATGAGACTTCTGGTGTTTCCAAGGTTTAGGCTGGAATTCTCTTATAGGAACTGATGTCTCTCCAGTTTCTCCAGGAACTTCTTCTAGATCAGTGGTGGTTCCTTCATGTTCATCGTTGTATGGAACTTCATTCACTGTTCCTTCAGGAACTGCCTCATTCTGCATTTCAATGTGGAACTGATCTTCAGGAACTCTTGCTTGATCCTTGTTGGATATTAAATCTTCTTCATCTGGATCTCTTCTAATCAGCCCCATTTCGAAATTCTCATGTTCCTGCAAAACGTTAGTATCTACACTATTTACACTAATGCTAGATTCATCAAAAATAATATGTACACTTTCCTCAACACTTAATGTTCTCTTGTTGTAAACCCTATAAGCCTTACTATCAAGTGCATACCCTAGGAACACAGCTTCATCACTCCTTTCATCAAATTTCCCTAAGTTCCTTTTACCATTATTATGGACAAAACACTTATAACCGAATGTTCTAAGGTGAGACACATTAGGTTTTTGTCCTCTAAACAATTCATAGGGAGTTTTGTTAGTGATGGGTCTAATCATGACTCTATTTATAATATAACAAGCTGTATTCACTGCTTCTGCCCAGAAGTTCCTTGGGAGTCCGCTTATTATGAGCATCATTCTTGCCATGTCCTCTAAGGTTCTATTTTTCCTCTCCACAATACCATTTTGTTGTGGTGTTTTTGGAGTTGAAAAATTGTGATCCATACCATGTTTTCAACTTGTAATTTTCAAATTCCTTTCCATGGTCAGATCTTAAATGTATAAGTTGATAACCACTAGATGTTTGAACCTTCTTAGCAAAGCAAGTAAATTCATCAAATGTTTCATCTTTGCTATGAAGGAACATAGTCCATGTATATCTAGAGTAATCATCAACAATAACCAAGACATGTAGCTTACCACTCCTACTTTGGACTCTCATAAGCCCACGCAAATCCATATGGATGAGTTCCAATGGTTTTGTGGTGCTCACAAACCTTTTTCTTTTGAAAGAACTTCTAACATGTTTGCCTCTAGCACATGCACCACATATTTTATCACATAGGAACTTAACATTAGGTAATCCAACAACAAGTTCCTTAGATCTAAGTTTGTAAAGTAAGTGGAGGCTAGCATGTCCAACACGTTTATGGCAAAGTAGAAGATCATCCTCAATCACACTTAAACAAGAGAATGTACTCTTAGGAACTTCATGTAAATCAACTATATAGGTGTTCCCTTTGCGTTTTCCCTCAAGTACAACTTGATTAGTGTGATTGTTGACGATTTGACAATCCTCATTTGTAAAACAAACATAATTGCCTTTATCACAGAATTGGGAGATGCTAAGTAAGTTATGTTTAAGGCCATCAACAAGAAAAACATTATCTATTGCATGGGAACTTGACTTACCAACCTTACCTAAGGCAACTATATTACCTTTTTGATTGTCACCAAACGTCACAATTCCCCCTGAATAGGCTGCCAGTGAGAGAAATTTGGATTTGTCACCTGTCATGTGCTTGGAACAACCGCTGTCGAGGTACCACATGTTGTTCCCCCTCACTAACACCTGCAATACAAATTAGATGTTAGGTGTAGGAAACCAGGTTTCCTTGGGTTCCTTTGTAGACACATAATCATTTAATTTTTCAATCCATGTTTGTTTTACGTGTCTAGCATTTACATCTAAACTGGAGTTCCGTTTGGAACACTGACCTTTTAGATGACCCGTGTTCCCACAGAACGTACACACTTTGCTACTTGGGAGTTCCACATAATTATTTTGCTTTCCCACTTTCTTTTTATAATTAAAACGAAGACCTTTAGTCCTTTTTGTTTGGACATTCAGAATCCCTGTTGGAACTTTATGTTGACCATCATTTTTATTTCGTAAATTCGTGAGTTCCATTTTAACATCATCAAGTTCCTTGATGACTGAATCATTTAGTGTTCCTTCAGTGGATCTCTCATTTAGATTTATCAACTTGTAGCAATTTAGTTCCATAGTGACTTGACTAAGTTCCTTTTGAAGTTTTTCAACTTTTATCTTTAAATGCGTATTTTCATCTAATAAGTCGAAAATTCTTTTCTCAGTTTCAGTTATATTTAACCTTAGCCAATCAATGTGTTCCTTACAAGTTTTAAGAGCCTTTTCACATTCGTTTTTTACTCGTAATACATTAGTCCAGTTTTTGTGAAATGTCAGTACTAGATCTATTAATTCATGTTTAGAGAAAGCATGAAGAAGATCAGAATTTGGATATACCTCATCAGCGAGTTCCTTGTGGACCTCGTTCCCATCAATTCTGGCCATCAAGCATATGTTGGCTACTTCTTCATCAGGTTGTTCCTCTTCATCTTCTTCACTTTCAGAATCTCCCCAGGCTGCTACCATTGCTTTCCTTACATCATTCTTGGAATAAGAAGGTTTGTAAAATTTTTCTTTGACTTGTTCCTTCTTCTCCTTGACATACTCCTTGCCCTTGGACTTCCCCTTTTCAGTATCCCATAGGGGACAGTCTTTGATGAATTGTTATGAGGATCCACACTTATGACACACAAATTCCCTTTTGTTGTTCGTGAATTTTCTGCCCGTGTTCCTATAGGGACTTCGATTCTTGTTGAGAGCCCTTTTGAATCTTCTGACCAGCAATGTTGCCTCATCATCATCTTCTTTCGATTCGTCACTTTCAGCTCTCAAGGCCAGCCCTTTGCTTCTGGAACTCTCGCCCGTTCCTCTAAGATGCAATTCATGGGTCAGCAAGGAACCAGCAAGTTGTTCAATATTGAACTTCGTAAAATCCTTTGTTTCCATGAGTGTTGTGACCTTGGCTCTCCATCTTTCATCTTGTGGTAGACTCCTCAGCACTTTCCTAACCTGTTAATCAGTAGGTATATCTTTTCCAAGAGAAGAAAGCTCATTGGTGATGTTAGTAAAACGTGTAAGCATATCTTGTACTGACTCTCTAGATAACATTTCAAAACGTTCATATTTAGACATCAACAAATCAATTTTAGATCGTTTTACTTCACTAGTTCCTTCATGAGTTATTTGTAATAAATCCCATATTTGTTTAGCGGTTTTGCACCCCATGACACGATTGTGTTCATGTGGTCCAATACCACAATGTAGTAATTTGATAGCACGAGCATTGATTTTCATTTTTTCAAAATCTTCTTTTTCGTATTCAGAAACCAATTTAGGAACTACTTCATTGTTTGAGTTAGTTTTTGTTACCTCATAGTCGCCTACTTCAATTGCACGCCAAACCTGGTAATTTTCAGCCTTGATGAAGATTTCCATTCAATTCTTCCAGTACGTGTAGAATTTCCCATCAAACATAGGATCCCTCTTCAAGGTTGCTTGAATTTCCCGAGTTCCTGCTCTGATACCAACTGTTGTTTCTACTGGAACACTGCAAGAGGGGGGGGGGGGGTTAATTGCTGTGTGGAACTCAAATGCGGATTTAAACTATTTCGAGCGAATTAAAGAGTATGAGTGATATTTATACGAGAAAAACTTCCTTGGCCCAAAGGAAGAAAACTCCACTTCTATTATAGGCATGTAATTACTTTTACAACCTAAATTCACTAATTTCACTCGTTAGTTCCTGTAGGAACTTCATTCTCAATTCTCACTCTTTATCTCTCGTTTCTCTTTCTCTTTTTCTCCACTCTTCTCTAGTTCTCACACTTCTCTTTTTCTCACAGATTACAACTCAATACAGACTCTAATACATTGAAAGATCTTGTAAACTGGACTGGAACATCAATATTAAGACTTAGACTCGTATGAATGCTCAAGTGTGTTTTCCGATGTTCTGCTCTTCTTCTTCTGAATTTCTTAGAGTATTTATAGAGTGATTCTGCCTTGTAAACTTCAGCCTTCAACCACGTCCTTTGATCGCCCACAATCTCCATGACTTCTTCCATCATCCCACGTATGTAGACCAGGAGAATAGGATTTTGATTTGACCAATTTTACCGTTTATTCTTTCCCATGATCACACGATTTTATTCCTACAATCAAGGACTCCTAACAATATTTTGAGTTATTAAAAACCCTAGATGTGTTTTATTCTTCAGTAAAATCAGTCAAATATTTATCTCCTAATATTACGGAAAATATTATTATAATTTAAATTATTCCATAAATTAACCTAGACCTATTTGTGGGATAGATTCGTTCCTACTTCTAGATATGATGTTCCAACCAATCTTGAGACTCCAATGTATCAACAAAAACCCTAGAAAATTATTATTATAATCTTCTTGGAAATTCTCTTCTCTGCATCAAGATACTTCGTTGAAATGCCTTGACGTTGTTCGCCTGTTCCTGTTGGAATAAATCTATTCTCGTGGCTTATTCCTGTAGGAACTTCACTTCTAACTTCTATGTTCCTTTGCATGAATCTGCCTAGGAACTTCTCCTTGAATTTGTCATGTTCCTAGCTCTAAGTTCCTTACACTTTGAACCCGTGAAATCTCATAGGAACTTAAAGTATATATTAGCTATAAGTTTGTTTGTGTTTAGTCAGCATCAAAACTTTACTTTCAATTAATGGGTCAACATCATGTAATATACATGTTGGATGAAGGCATGAAAAATATCTCTTTTTCATTATTAAAAAAGCATATGTCTTAGAGTTTCTCTTACACTTGATTTCATTGAATTGTGTTTATGCTACAACTTAACCACAAGTGTTCTTCATTGTATCTCCTAAACAAATATGTACCCTGGGTTGTAGAATAGATTCGAAATATTGTTTTTGGGAAAATGATCCCATTTACGCCTTAGAGTTTGATCATTGTTGTCACTTTGTGATGCTATCACAAGTAAATTTACATATTATATCCTTACATATTAAAATGTGGTGATGGAGAACCAGTATTGAAAGAATAGTTCTCACACATGATTGGTCCAACTCAACCTCCACATCAGCTTCAATAGTGAATTCACTATGTGAGTCACATGAGAGCCATATTAAAATGTGGTGATGGAGAACCACTATTGAAAGAATAGTTCTCACACATGATTGGTCCAACTCAGCCTCCACATCAGCTTCAATAGTGAATTCACTATGTGTGTCACATGAGAGGCACATGCTTTGATTTTGACTCCTTTCCTCCTTTGTCCTCATTTTTCCCCTTGGTTTATTCCTCTTATGTGAAGGCTTTCCTTTCCTTCTTCTTCTCTCTAAATCAATTCTCTTGTGATTCTCACTTTGATCTATGCGACCCTTGCATGGCTATTCGTATGTTCGAATTTGTTCTCCTTGCGTCCGTTGGATGTTGGAGTAGATTTATTGTGAATTCGATTAGGGTTTTTGTATATTTCGAAATTGAATTCAACTTTTGGGGCTTAAATTAGAGTCTTGAATTCAGATTAAGGTTTTTTTTTGGCTTAGAGCAAATTTATTCTGAATTCGATTAGAGTTTTCGTATATTTTGGAATTGAATTCAACTTTTGGAGCTTAAATTAGGGTTTCGAGTTTAATCTGAATTCGATTAGGGTTTTTGTGGCTCAACTCAATTTTATTTAGGGTTTTGATTTACAATTAATTTCAAGCTTTGTTTTTTTTTTTGTTTTGCTTTTTTTATTTGTTTGGTTGGGGTTTGGGTCCGATCTTGGTTAGGGAGTATAGCAATTGATTTTAAATTTTTGAATGTTTTTGATTTGCTGATTAGGGTACGTTAATAATGATAAAATTAGGTTTGTTTTTAATTGTTGATTAGGGTTTCGACTATATGGGGTTTTTGCTTTTTCATTCGGGTTGGGTTTTAACCATTAATGGGTTGACTTTAGGTTTATTTTTCCTTTTCTTTGGTACATATTTGCTTCGATTTAAGGTTTATTATATGAGATTAGTGTTGCTTTATGGTTTATCATTGTTTTTACGGTGACTTTATCATTGAAGATTTGTAGTTTTAAATCTTTTTTAAGGTTGTGCAGGAGATAGTTGGATGTAGACATAACTAATTATCGGTTAGACCAAGGTATGTGTTAATTCATGGAATTTTTGTTTTAAATTATAATCGCAATGGTAGCATGATGAGCCTTTTGAATTTCACTGTTTTGGATACTGTGCTTGAGTGTGTTCTATTGATTGAAGTTATGAAAATTTGAAACTCATTGTATATGCGTCTTTTTAGCTTTTTACTTAGTTGTATATGCGTCAGAACTAATTTCAGGTTTGGGTTGTTAAACTATATCACAATTAAAAAGACTTTTTGATGATTTTAGCTATCGATTGTTGCAGCTTGTTGATTGTGAATTTTCTCTTAATTATAGACTGTTCTTGATTGTAATTTGAGTTTTTGCTGATTATTTAGGGCTTTCAGTTTTAGTTTGTAGGTAAGGGGGTTGAGTGTGGGGAGGATGAGCATTCAGAGAGATTTGTAGGGGGAAATGAGCAGACAAAGAGGTAAGGGAGTTGAGTGCGTGAGGAGGATGAGCAGTCGAGGAGGTATGTGGGTAAATAGGTGAGGGAAGGGAGGCTCTAGCTGATAGCCAGCCATGTGTCCGAGGAAGTTTTGCATAGATTGAAGAAGATGATACTTGCAAGAAGCAATGTCTAAATAAATAATGTATCAGAACAAGCAAATGTAAGTAAGAACATAGAAATAGACTCTGTAAAATATCGGAATTAGAATCAATAGTGGTCTAATAGTGCAGCATTGATGGATAACATAACACAACCATATTAAATCAGGGGTTTTGACTTTATTTGCAATAGTCTGATTTAATCTAGATTTATGTATAATGGGGCTATTTTGTAAGTGAGTTTTGCATTATTTATTTTATTTGATGGATCGATTATGCGTTTTCTGATGATCTGTAGTTTGAGTCAATAATCGTGATTTAGGTATTGTTCTGATGATTTTAGCTACCGATTGTTGCAGTTTGTTGATTGTGAATTTTCTCTTAATCATAGGCTGTTCTTGATTGTAATTTGAGTTTTTGCTGATTATTTAGGGCTTTCAGTTTTAGTTTGTAAATTTTTGAGTAAATAATTGTGATATTGGTATATTGTTCTCATGTTTTGACTGCATTGATTTTGCATTATTAGAGATTTGAAGTTTCGATTCAAAATCATCACGAAGTTTACCTTAAAGGTCAATTTGGGATCTTTTATTGTAAGTAAATAAATGATGGTTTTCTGATATCATGATATGATTTTGCTGTTTTGTATGTAGATTGTAAGTCGTTTCTGATTTCAGTTTTTAATTTTGGGAATGAGTTTAAACTCAATTATAATTTATGATTGTAGAAATATGAGTTCAAATTAGAATTAGAGCTCAATGTCGAAATGATTATTTGTGTAATTAGGGTCAAGTTTCTATATCTCGGTTACGTAATAGGGCTAAGGTTTTGTGTTTTAGATTGTGTAATTAAAGCAATTGATGAGTGAATTGGGGTGATGGAGGGTAGGGTGATCGTCTGATCGGCAGATCGGGTGTGGAGGTGCACTATAAGGAGCGGGAATAGAAGATTATGATTGAGCATGGGGCAGGATAAGCATTTGAGGAGGTAAGGGGGTTGAGTGTAGGGAGGATGAGCATTCAAAGAGATTGGTAGGGGGAGATGAGCAGACAAGGAGGTAAGAGAGTTGAGTGTGTGAGGAGGATGAGCAGTCGAGGAGGTATGTGGGTAAATAGGTGAGGGAAGGGAGGCTCTAGCTGATAGCCAGCCATGTGTCCGAGGAAGTTTTGCATAGATTGAAGAAGCTAATACTTGCAAGAAGCAATGTCTAACTAAATTATGTATTAGAACAAGCAAATGTAGATAAGAACATAGAAATAGACTCCGTAATATAACGGAATTAGAATTAATAGTGGTCCAAAAGTGTAGCATTGATGGATAACATAACACAACCATATTAAACAGGGGTTTTGACTTTATTTCCAATAGTCTGTTTTAATCTCGATTTATGTATAATGTGGCTATATTGTGTAGGGGCCCCGGATTTTAGGGTCCCAAAATTTTTTGTTCACCTTTCCCAAACCGTCCATAGGTCAAGTTAGACCTAAAAAAATTGGCTTAAGGAAAGGTGAAATGGACTTTTTTAGAAGTATTTTGCAAAAAAAAACAGGAGCGCAAGAATTTCAGTCGCGCTGACTGTGCAACGCTACAAAGCTTGTCACGCTGCAGGTGCAGCGCGGCAGACTTTGTGACGCTGCGACGTTAGCGTGACAAAGTCTGTCGCGCTACGCTATTTTTGTGTTTTTTTTTGCTTTTTTTTTTCGAGTGAGATAATAATATACGAATACGGACGATGCTAGTAAGAAGTCGCCAATGAGTTTTAGGAACTAACCTCATAAACCGTGTATTTCGATTCAATACGAATGGGACTCGAATAAGGGAAGTTTGTCTAAATTGCACGGAAATCCTCTCTGATCCCATGAGAATGACTCTAAGTTGTGGTCGAGGGAACCAAAGATTGGATTCGGGGGCGAAGGTACTAACATGACGGAGTGCGTCTGGTTAGCCCATAGGCGGCCATTACTAGTTTCCTCTTAACCATACAGAAATTACATTTAGAATCACACAAAAATATCAATTACAAAATTCACAAAAAAAACCATTAAATTGTTAGTGAATCACAAAAAAAACTAATTAATTTAACTCAAACCGTTATTAAAATCAATTTAAGGAGCCTAACATGATTAGTTTTGTCCGAAAGAATTATCTTGATTAAGCATTGCAAACAATCAATTTTAAGTCCTTTAACAATAATAACGCGATAAAGCAGTAAATAAATAGTGAAACAACAACTTAAAAGTCCATAAACATGATTTTTAGGGCTCTCAGGAAACGTACCACTTCTCCTTTGAAGATTGTCTTCGTCGAGTATTAATTTGGGCGGAGTTTCGAATTATTGTTTCGATATTATTAAAATTTGTAGCCACTTTTTAGTAAAATAAATAGCAAATAAAATAATAAATAATTATAATAAAAAAAAGGTTGTTAAAAGCAATACTCGGATTATTTAAGTATGAGGAAGAAAGTGAGTTAAAAAATAAACGTGTTGAGAAATGAAGGAAATGAGGGTTTTTATAACAGCGTGGGAACCCTAATCGCGTTGGGCTGCTAGCGCGGTACGCTGAATCGCGCTGGCCCAGTAGCGCAGGAAACCCTACAACGCTACTAGGGTAGCGCTACTAACTTAGTCACGCTGAGCTGTCAGCGTGACTAAATTAAGCGCGCTACGTTTTTTTTTTTTGAATGATCTTTTTTTTTTAATTTAATTTAATTTAATTTAATTTATTTAAAATAATAAAAGAGGCATTGGGATAAAAGGTCCGTTAAATAAGAATGGAAATTTTATAATATCCGAGATTTATTTTTATGCCCAAGTATACTCGATTATCCAATCTTCTAGAGAAATGAGTTTTTTTAATCATCATAGAGTCCTGCCGCGGGACAGGGGGACTAAATTAGGTGTCTACANAGGACAGGGGGACTATATTAGGTGTCTACAGTTAGCCCCCACTTTGATTGAGTCTGAGTAAGACGACAATCAAAGTATGCTCGAATTGTTTTTCGAGGCTTTCATATCCAGAGCCATGAGGTCCTCATTAACCAATGGGCGTAGCAAAATTTTAGAGAGAAAAGGCTCTCGAAACTGAAATCGAAAATAGATTTTAATAAATTCGCTTATTTATCAAAACAATTAGCAAATAAATTAGTATTAGTATCTTGAATAAGTTTTCTTTTGACTGGAAATAAGTTAATAAATTCGCTCATTATTACTATTTTGACTAAATTCGCTTATTTATTACTATTTTGAGTAAATTAGCTTATTTACTGACATTATTGAAAAAATGTAATAAATTCGTTTATTTATTACTATTTTGAGTAAATTCGCTTATTTACTGAGATTATTGAAAAAAATGTAAAAATTTGCTTATTTATTACTATTTTGAATAAATTCGCTTATTTACTGAGATTATTGAAAAAAATGTAATAAATTCGCTTATTTATTACTATTTTGAGTAAATTCGCTTATTTACTGAAATTATTGAAAAATATGTAATAAATTCTCTTATTTATTACTATTTTGAGTAAATGGGCGATTTGATGGGAATAATCCAAACTTTCAACTTCCTTCTATTTTTGGTCCCAGATTATTATTGTATGGTCCCAACTTTACGAAAATCTTCCATTTTTGGTCCCATTTACTGTGTTACCTGTTAATGTAGGTAAAAAGTAGATTGTTGTGTTTGTTGATTAAAATGACCGTTATTATTGACCCTACATTAATGATTTTGTTTAGTACTTCAACTACCATTCCACCCCCTATAAATGAACAAAATCATCTATCTTCTTTGTTTCAACAACTCATACTCATCTTTGCCCTTTTTTTTTCTGGAAATTCAATTTTTTCTGATCATGTCTTCCCCTCAACATTCTCAATCCGTTGATTCTGCAACTCTTCAAGGAGCAGATCTGAACTATAAACTCGAAAATAAACACGAAAATGAAGCAAAGAAAAATGTGAAAGACTAACCATTGCAAGGTTTTGCTGCTTCAATTCCTCAATTTCACAGCTTTGGCCAATTTCCGTTTTGAATAAAATGGAAAATAAGAAAACTCAAGCTAAATGAAGAAGGAAGATGAAAACGACATCAAAAAAAAAATTAAAGCGAAAAAACAGGGCGTAATTATGAGGAGAAGGGGGGTTAGGCAGTTACTGAAAGCATGGGAGGGATGGTAATGATTTTTTTTTTTGATAGAAGGAGGGAAGGTAATGAATTAAATGAACAATATAACTAATCAACCAGTAACCAGTAAATGGGACCAAAAATGGAAGATTTTCGTAAAGTTTGGATTATACAATAATAATCAAAAGTTGGGACCAAAAATAGAAGGAAGTTGAAAGTTTGGATTATTCCCATCAAATCGCCNATATTATTCCCATCAAATCGGCCTGAGTAAATTCGCTTATTTACTGAAATTATTGTAATAAATTCGCTTATTTATTACTATTAGGAATGAAATAAAAAGATAATTTGATGGAGAAAAGTTTAAGTGTAAAGAGAAGAGGAGAAAACAGAGAGAGAAAGTAGGTTTAGGAGAATAAGAGAATCGGTTTTGGAAGTGTGAGAATGGGTAGAAAAAATCAAGAAAGTCAAGAGGATCGTTTTAGAGGAGAAAAAAGGTATTTATAAGAAAAATGTGTAGCGCGACAGGTTTTATCACGCTGGCAAGGTAGCGTTACAAGTTTAATAACGCTGACCAGCCAGCGTGACACAAGCTGTCACGCTGCGCAGCTAGCGCTGGTTTACTTGTCACGCTGCTGCGTCAGCGCGACTTGCTGAGTCGGCTATGCTAAAACTCGTTTTTTTTTTTTATTCAAATATTGACCTTATATAAAATTAAGTCCAATAATCTAGAGAAGTGGGTTTTATTGTTCATCATGGAGTCTTACCACGGGGCCGGGGACTAAATTAGATGTCTACAGTTAGCCCCCACTTTGATTGAGTCTGAGTAAGACGAAAATCAAAGTATGCTCGAATCGCTTTTCGAGACTTCCATATTCGGAACCGAGGGCTCCTTATTAACCAATGGGTGTATCAAGATTTTAGAAAGCAATGGCTTCCAGAACATAAAAAACCTTTTTGTTTTCGAAAATTGGAATAGTTATTTTCTAATTAATCGACTTTCTTACTTTGAAATCGAAATATAGAAAATGAGTTTTAATAAATTCGTTTATTTATTAAAACATTGTAAATTCAATTTTATAAGCAAAAGTAATATATTAGACTATTTATTACTAATCTAGTAAATTCGCTTATTTACTAAAATATCTGAACACATAAGGGTAATTAATTCGCTTATTTATTACTATTTTAGTAAATTCGTTTATTTACTAAGAATATTTGAAGAAAAGGTAATAAATTTGCTTATTTATTACTATTTTAGTAAATTCACTTATTTACCAAAGAAGTGTTTTGAAAAAAGGTAATAAATTCGCTTATTTATTACTATTTTAGTAAATTCGCTTATTTACTAAAGAGGTGTTTGAAGAAAAGATAATAAATTCACTTATTTATTACTATTTTTGTAAATTCGCTTATTTACTAAAAAAGTGTTTGAAGAAAATGTAATAAATTCGCTTATTTATTACTATTTTAGTAAATTCGTTTATTTACTAAGAATGTTTGGAGAAAAGATAATAAATTTGCTTATTTATTACTATTTTTGTAAATTCGCTTATTTACTAAAAAAGTGTTTGAAGAAAATGTAATAAATTCGCTTATTTATTACTATTTTTAGTAAATTCGATTATTTACCAGAATTGTTGACAAAGTGTAATAAATTCGCTCATTTATTAGTTTTTTGAGTAAACTCGCTTATTTACCGAAATTATTGAAAAATGTAATAAATTTGCTTATTTATTACTATTTTTAATAAATTCGCTTATATACTAAGAATATTTGAAGAAAAGGTAATAAATTCGCCCATTATTACTAAGAATATTACGTTTTGAGTAAATTCGCTTATTTACCGAAACTATTGAAAAAGTGTAATAAATTCGCTCATTATTACTTTTTTGGAGTAAATTCGCTTATTTACTAGAATTGTTGACAAAAGCTAATGACGTTGTCATAAATCACAAACCTTAACTCAATGTATTTTTCCTTTTGAGTATTTTGGATAAAGAGTGAGAAAAGGGATAACATCAAAACAAAGTCAAAGCATTTGAAAATACAACAAAGCATAATCAAGAGCGCTAGCCTTGTAGCGTCACAAAGCCAACCACGCGGATGCTCGACCGTGACAGTAGAACAGCGCTAACCTTCAGCGCGGTTGCTGCTATCAACCTCCCAAGGGAGCGTTTCTTCATTGTTGTGTTTGAAAGGTTGCTCAAATTATAAAAGTTGATGTTGAATTGATAATACATGGTAGTGTTGTGTAGGGACATTGGCGTGGTTTCATTGCTGGGCTTGAGTGATGGAGCTGTAGAATTAGTCGCGCTACATGTTGTAGCGTGGTAGAGTTAGTCGCGCTACTGAGGTAGCGTGTTTGGGTTTGTGACGCTGAGGTGTAAGCGTAGCACATTGTCTTGCGCTACTCTACTTTTTCCTTTAAGTGCTTCTTCTTTTGTAATGTAAGTGCTTCTATCTCAAACATTCTTTAATTAAGATAATTTTGAGAAATATGAGATGAACTTGTGCTTACATGTTGATTTAGAGAATTATTTGTTATAACTTATTTAAATGTAGTCATACAAATGTTCAAGCATATGAACGAAATAAATTTGTTTTATAACGATTATTGAAGAATGCTCCAAGCATCGTAAGAGTAGTATGCTTTTATTTTATTAAACAAAAGTGCTTTGGCAAATGATTCTCTAAATAAGGTTATAGAATGAAGTATAATGCTCCATGAACTATTGAGCAGTGCTCTTGATTAGTTCATTATAAGAGTTATGGGCTCTTAATTAATAATCAAAAAGTGAAAATGCTCTTGATTAATTTATTTTAATTATAAGAGTAATGGTCAGCGGGACTAATTAACCGCGCTACGTTTTTTTTTTTTTTGAATGATCTTTTTTTTTATTTTAATTTAATTTATTTAAATAATAAAAGAGGCATTGGGATAAAGGTCCGTTAAATAAGAATGGAAATTTTATAATATCCGAGATTTATTTTTATGCCCAGTATACTCGATTATCCACTTGTAGAGAAATGAGTTCTTTTAATCATCATAGAGTCCGGCCGCAGACAGGGGGACTATATTAGGTGTCTACAGTTAGCCCCCACTTTGATTGAGTCTGAGTAAGACACAATCAAAGTATGCTCGAATTGTTTTTCGAGCTTTCATATCCAGAGCCATGAGGTCCTCATTAACCAATGGGCGTAGCAAAATTTTAGAGAGAAAAGGCTCTCGAAACTGAAATCGAAAATAGATTTTAATAATTCGCTTATTTATCAAAACAATAGCAAATAAATTAGTATTAGTACTTGAATAAGTTTTCTTTTGACTGAAATAAGTTAATAAATTCGCTCATTATTACTATTTTGACTAAATTCGCTTATTTATTACTATTTGAGTAAATTAGCTTATTTACTGACATTATTGAAAAAATGTAATAAATTCGTTTTATTACTATTTTGAGTAAATTCGCTTATTTCTGAGATTATTGAAAAAAATGTAAAATTTGCTTATTTATTACTATTTTGAATAAATTCGCTTATTTACTGAGATTATTGAAAAAAAGTAAAATTCGCTTATTTTTACTTTTTGAGTAATTCGCTTATTTACTGAAATTATTGAAAAAATGTAATAAATTCTCTTATTTATTACTATTTGATGTAAATGGGCGATTTGATGGGAATAATCCAAACTTTCAACTTCCTTCTATTTTTGGTCCCAAGATTATTATTGTATGGTCCCAACTTTACGAAAATCTTCCATTTTTGGTCCCATTTACTGTGTTACCTGTTAATGTAGGTAAAAGAGATTGTTTTGTTTGTTGATAAAATGACCGTTATTATTGACCCTACATTAATGATTTTGTTTAGTACTCAACTACCATTCCACCCCCTATAAATGAACAAAATCATCTATCTTTGTTTCAACAACTCATACTCATCTTTGCCTTTTTTTTTCTGGAAATTCAATTTTTTCTGATCATGTCTTCCCCTCAACATTCTCAATCCGTTGATTCTGCAACTCTTCAAGGAGCAAATCTGAACTATAAACTCGAAAATAAACACGAAAATGAAGCAAAGAAAATGTGAAAGACTACCATTGCAAGGTTTTGCTGCTTTCAATTCCTCAATTTCACACTTTGGCCAATTTCCGTTTTGAATAAAATGGAAAATAAGAAAACTCAAGCTAAATGAAGAAGGAAGATGAAAACGACATCAAAAAAAAATTAAAGCGAAAAACAGGGCGTAATTAAGAGGAGAAGGGGGGTTAGGCAGTTACTGAAAGCATGGGAGGGATGGTAATGATTTTTTTTTGATGAAGGAGGGAGGATATGAATTATGAACATATACTAATCACCATGTACCAAATGGGACCAAAATGGAAGATTTTCGTAAAGTTTGGATTATACAATTAATCAAAAGTTGGGACCAAAATGAGAAGTTGAAGTTTATATTATCCCATCAATCGGCCTGAGTAATTCGCTTATTTTACTGAAATTTTGTAATAAATTCGCTATTTATTACTATTAGGAATGAAATAAAAATAATTTGATGGAGAAAAGTTTAAGTGTAAAGAGAAAGGAGAAAACAAGAGAAATAGGTTTAGGAGAATAAGAGAATCGGTTTTGGAGTGTGAGAATGGGTAGAAAAAATCAAGAAAGTCAGAGGATCGTTTTAGAGGAGAAAAGGTATTTATAAGAAAATGTGTAGCGCGACAGGTTTTATCACGCTGGCAAGGTAGCGTTACAAGTTTAATAAGCTGACCAGCCAGCGACACAAGATGTCACGCTGCGCAGCTAGCGCTGGTTTACTTGTCACGCTGCTGCGTCAGCGCGACTTGCTGAGTCGGCTATGCTAAAACTCGTTTTTTTTTTTTATTCAAATATTGACCTATATAAAATTAAGTCCAATAATCTAGAGAAGTGGGTTTTTATTGTTCATCATGGAGTCTTACCACGGGGCCGGGGACTAAATTAGATGTCTACAGTTAGCCCCCACTTTGATTGAGTCTGAGTAAGACGAAAATCAAAGTATGCTCGAATCGCTTTTCGAACTTCCATATCGGACCAAGGGCTCCTTATAACCAATGGGTGTCAAGATTTTAGGAGCATGGCTTCCAGAACTAAAAACCTTTTGTTTTCGAAAATTGAATAGTTATTTCTAATTAATCGACTTTCTTACTTTGAAATCGAAATATAGAAATGAGTTTTATATTTCGTTTATTTATTAAAACATTGTAAATTCATTTTTATAACAAAAGTAATATATTAGACTATTTATTACTAATCTAGTAAATTCGCTTATTTACTAAAAATCTGAACACATAAGGGTAATTAATTCGCTTATTTTTACTATTTAGTAAATTCGTTTATTTACTAAGAATATTGGAAGAAAAGGTAATAAATTTTCTTATTTATTACTATTTTAGTAAATTCACTTATTTACCAAAGAAGTGTTTAAAAAAAGGTAATAAATTCTCTATTTATTACTATTTTAGTAAATTCGCTTATTTACTAAAGAGATGTTTGGAGAAAGATAATAAATTTGCTTATTTATTACTATTTTTGTAAATTCGCTTATTTACTAAAAATGTTTGAAGAAATTAATAAATTCGCTTATTTATTCTTTTTTTAGTAAATTCGATATTTACCAGAATTGTTGACAAAGTGTAATAAATTCGCTCATTTATTAGTTTTTGAGTAAACTCGCTTATTTACCGAAATTATTGAAAATGTAATAAATTTGCTTATTTATTACATTTTTAATAAATTCGCTTATATCTAAGAATATTTGAAGAAAAGGTAATAAATTCGCCCATTATTACAAGAATATTACGTTTTGAGTAAATTCCTTATTTACCGAAACTATTGAAAAGTGTATAAATTCGCTCATTATTACTTTTTTGGAGTAAATTCGCTTATTACTAGAATTGTTGACAAAAGCTAATGACGTTGTCATAAATCACAAACCTTAACTCAATGTATTTTTCCTTTTGAGTATTTTGGATAAAGGAGTGAGAAAAGGGATTAACATCAAAACAAAGTCAAGCATTTAAAAATACAAAAAGCATAATCAAGAGCGCTAGCCTTGTAGCGTCACAAAGCCAACCACGCGGATGCGTCGACGTGACAGTAGAAACAGCGCTAAGACCTTCAGCGCGGTTGCTGCTATCACGCTCCCAAGGAGCGTTCTTTCATTGTTGTGTTTGAAAGGTTGCTCAACATATAAAAGTTGATGTTGAATTGATAATACATGGTAGTGTTTGTGTAGGGACATTGGCGTGGTTTCATTGCTGGGCTTGATGATGGCGCTGTAGAATTAGTCGCGCTACATGTTTTAGCATGTAGAGTTGGTCGCGCTCTGAGGTAGCGTGTTTGGGTTTGTTGACGCTGAGGTGTAAGCGTAGCACATTGTCTTGCGCTACTCTGCCTTTCCTTTAAGTCTTCTTCTTTGTAATGTAAGTGCTCTATCTCAAACATTCTTTAATTAAGATATTTTGAGAATATGAGATGAACTTGTGCTTACATGTTGATTTAGAGATTTATTTGTTTAACTTATTTAAATGTAGTCATACAAATGTTCAAGCATTGAACGAAATAAATTTTTTTTTATAACGATTATTGAAGAATGCTCCAGCATCGTATAGTAGTAGGCTTTATTTTATTAAACAAAAGTGCTTGTGGCAAATGATTCTAAATAGTTATAGAATGAAGTATAATGCTCCATGAACTATTGAGAAGTGTTCTTGATTAGTATGACACTTTAGCTTTTAAATTCATGATTAATTATTTGACATTTTTAGAGGGGTAGGTTCCTAATTTATAATCAAAAGTGACAGTGCTCTTGATTAGTTCATTATAAGAGTTATGGGCTCTAATTAATAATCAAAAAGTGAAAATGTCTTGATTAATTTATTTTATTATAAGAGTAATGAGCTCTTAATTTATAACCAAAATGGAAATGCTCTTAATATTTATGAAGCAACTGTACTCCAAGAATAGAAATCATTATCCCATGTA